>CABFOV010004965.1:0-14423 GCA_902141375.1 Timema poppense | reverse complement strand
GTAGTGAAATTTAGTATGGTTAAACCCGCTTCAGTGGCCGTGTTCAGACTAAACTGCCGAAGACGGGACGACCGGGGTTCGATCCCAATCGAGTGCAGGGAGGGTGGTTTTTCCTAAATGGCTTTCCATTCAAATGTGGATGCACATCCTCTCAATAAAACCCTTCTAATCTCTAAACCATTAGTGTAATAAATACACAAGCATATAAACTGAATGGGTAGTAAGACATGATGTTAAAAGAAAAGGTCAAAAGATTATTACCTTGAGGAGTTTTAAATTAAATATGAAACATTTCAAATTTCTAACTGCTTATGATTCCTATGTTTTCTTATAGGGTAATTAAAATCGTGGAAGGTTATTTTGGGTAAATATTAGCTCATTAAAATATCAATTATATGAACTTTTTTTTTGTAAATTATTATTATTATTATTATTATTAGCACCGCGTCTTACTACCCGTTCGGGTTATACGCACTTTTGTAAATTGTTAGCGTAATTGTAATATCTATAAAGACATGAGTTTTGAAACTATTTTGATTATTTTTTATATCATATTTTTATTTGAATGTTGTAGTTATTTTTAAATTATAACATTTTTAAAAGTATTATCAATAGTTTAAAAACTAATATTTACACATTTTAAACTTGTTTTTTTTCAAAAGTATTAACTAGTTATAAAAACGAATGCCATTCTTATTTTAAGAACATGTGTTCATATTTTTTAAATCCCACATTTTATGTTGTTTAAAGGGGTGAGATTTTAAATATAATATTGTACTTTTAAAACAAACAAATATATACTCAACATTTTAAAATTATGACTATAATCAAACTTGGGAGCTTTTTAAAACACTCAACTTGAAAGAAAAATACCCAAGCTCCTAGACACAAAGACTATCAATGCAAAAAATAAAAACTACATACATTATTAGCAGCCTTTTATTGATACATTCAACTCTTCTAGATAAATTAAGTAGCAAAAAGAAAAATATGATTAAATTAAATAACAAAAATATTTAATTACTCTATTTACATGTGACATCCACACAATTGGGTTATAAATGATCAATATGTTAGTTCTTAATGTAATCACAAGAGCTGTACAGAGTTATAATATAATACAATACAATACATATTTACATTTTATCTGTTCATTTTAAGTAGATTAGCAATTAGTATTCAACTAACCTGGTCTACAAATTACTAGTTGCAAATTTAGGAATCCTGTTTTTATTGAGAACAATTAAATAGTATGAATGATATGTTCGTGCACTAAATGGACATACTTAAAATAAACAGCTTAGTAAGAGACACTAAAAATATTCCTTATTTTTTTTACAAAATAAGAGTTATCAGAAAATGGGACTGCAGTTATATTGATCATTGAATAGTTCATGTCTCGAGTGCCTTGGCAAGACTAAAAAACATGAAGCTAATCAGAATTACAACCAAGTTTCTCAAAAGAAATGGGTAGAGTCTGTTCACCATAGCTAATTACCTGAATAACTGTTAAAAAATCATGTGTTTATATTTTGGGTTACCAACACTTATAAAAGATCACTGTTTGGTTATAAATGAAAAGTTTTTAATTAAATGTTATATTTTACATTTAAAATAAAGTTAACTTATGTTTTCTCACACTATTTCAATACCTTTGATCATCCTTTTTTATCAAAATCGAAAAACTATTTTAAACATAATGATTAAAAGTACTTATTTTTTATTTTGGAATTCTATCTATAATGTGTAATATAATCATACATTAAAATACCTTTTAATACAGGTATCATATTTACTTGTAAAAGAGAAAATACTTTTATTATAATACATTATTTTATTGTTTTTAACTATATTTAACTGAATTAAATATTTTATTCACTATGTGGGTGCACTATTTTAAAGAACTTGTTTGTGTCATGATTAATCACATGGTTTAAATTCTTTGGTCACCATTTTGAAGGTATATTCATTAGACCTTTTGTGAAAATGCTGTGGAAATATTTTTTTAAGTGGCGTAAAACAATAAATAAGATTTGTGTCGGACTTTAAATAAATATAAATAATATCGGATTGGCCTATATTATTGTGGTTAACTGTAACATTCATACAGTACCATACGTTTTCATTACAGCTATCCAAAGTGTCAGATGTTGGTTTAGTGACACATTAGGGCCTATTTCTAGTAACTTATGGAGCTGTCATCTATGTAAACTCGGGTGGTGAATGTACTTTACTTTGAATCAAGTGTTTCTCAGTTTTTTTTATCACCCTTTGAACTGCTCATTAGGGATGTGTGAGACTCGAAAATTCAAGGAAAAAAAATATCTTGATCTCATCTCTAAAGTTAAAAAATAAATATCAAAAATTTGAGAAATTAAAAACAAATAATGATCCCAAGAAATTAAAAAACGAAACCAGGAATTTATTATTATTTACAATAATACCCATATAACACAAAAATAGACCGCAATTTCCCCCCAAAAACAGCCTTTATTAAGAAATGTTTTTGTTATAAATATTTTTTTCAATACCAAACTTTGACAGTATAAGTTGTTACACTTCAAAATTAAATTATAATTGGTGTTCATTATAAATACCTATCACTATTTTATTAATTTTCATTTAAAATGTGTATGAGTTATATCTCAAGTTTTTGAATGCACTATATGACAATCTAAATCAAGCACCAGCTCAAATGTCATAAAGGAACTCTATAAACTATATATTTACTTTAATAAACATAGTTTACAATTTTTGTGCTTTCAAAGGACGTTTTCTCGTCTCATTCTCGTGCCTAGATACTTGTTTATATTCTCGCCTCATATTGAAATAATGGTTCTCGCACATCCCTAATATTTATTATTTTGCGGCAACCTAGCCGAGAAAAAGTCCTTATTCTTAGTTGTAGACATATTGAAAATAATATACTCTTTTGTGACTAAAAATTGACTGAAAAAACAATAAACTAGTATTAAATAAATCAAAATAGTTTTAGTGCAATATTTGTAACCAATTTCCTCATATTTCCGTGGTATACTGATGAGACCAATGCTGTGTAGCATCTCATTTAAAATGTGTATGAGTTATATCTCAAGTTTTTGAATGCACTATATGACAATCTAAATCAAGCACCAGCTCAAATGTCAAAAAGGAACACTCTAAACTATATATTTAATTTAATAAACATAGTTTACAATTTTTGTGCTTTCAAAGGACGTTTTCTCGTCTCATTCTCGTGCCTAGATACTTGTTTGTGTTCTCGCCTCATATTGAAATAATGGTTCTCGCACATCCCTAATATTTATTATTTTGCGGCAACCTAGCCGAGATAAAGTCCTTATTCTTAGTTGTAGACATATTGAAAATAATATACTCTTTGTGACTAAAAATTGACTGAAAAAACAATAAACTAGTATTAAATAAAACAAAATAGTTTTTAGTGCAATATTTGTAACCAATTTCCTCATATTTCCGTGGTATACTGATGAGACCAATGCTGTGTAGCATCATAAACCTGCACACCCTTTGAGAATCACTTCTTTAAACAATCTTGCCCACAGCATAACATAGTTACTATGTACATGTTTTGGTATGAAAAAACATTAAGTAGTAAAAATATATTACTGTGTTGTTAACATGAGAACATTTTACTGTATTTAAAAAAAAGTTACTTTGAGTCACTACCCGTTCAGGTTATGCACATATTTACTAATTAAGTTAATGTGTTAGGGATAAGGAAGGTTGAATTTATAGGAAGTGTCCCTGCAATTGTGTGGAGGGAGAATGGAGAAACATTTAGGAAAAATAACCCTCAATACACCCGACATATTCAAACCCTGATCTCTTCATGATCGGCAATCCAGTCTATTACGAGAGTGATGCCTTAGACCAAGTGGACACTGAAGTGAGTACCATACATGTCATTACAGACTCTGTCTCGCACAATAAGTGGAGAATATCCCTGTTTCCAAGAAATATTCAGGATAGCTCAGCAAAATATCATCGAAAGTACAAGAGAAAGAGCTAGGTTTAGGCAAATTAAAAATATTAAAACATATTTGGAAGTTAAAAGGTAAATCCAAAGAATAAACCAAGTTTATTTATGATAGTATTCGATGAATGTAAATATTAATGCGAGTATTGTGGGTGCATTGGCTTTTAAAGGTTATAAAAAGTGTTCTTCAAGTAGCTAAAAGATACTTTCTTGCTATTCCAACTTAAAATCTTACTGTAGGCCTTGATGCATAGCACATTCAATAAAAAAATACAAACTAGGAAGTTATATTAAATAATAATCATTTTGTGGTTTTAGAGTTATTAAATTCAGCAATAATTATCAAATAACTAACCATCCCACTTACTTTTAACCAGTATTTAGCCCAGTGAATTATATATATATATAAAAAATCAAACACTAGACAATGCTTTGCGTTATTTAACAAATAGATCATATTTAATCTCAAAATTAAATTATAATTCTACTTATCCACCATTAACAGAAACATAATATATTACCCAAATGCTTGATGTATTTTAAACTCCAAAGATAATAAGCATTTCCCTTTTTCACACATCGACAACAAATTTATAGGCACAAAAAAAGTATGTGTCATGAAACTGCCTAAATTTACATAATTATAATACTCTACAACAGGTGAAAAATACTAATATGATATTTTTAAGTCTTGATAAACAAATGTTGGCTCAAACTAGTTCGTTAACACCAAGCTATTCTAGGTCCCTGTCCCCTGAAACACTTTCTTCCCAACACACAAGTTTTCCTTATGAGGACACCCCTAGTAACAATTCATTTTCCTCTACAGTTCGTTATAAGGAGCGAGAAGAGGCAGAGAGATACAACTATAATAGCAATAATTAATCAATTTTTGAAGTGTAAAGGATGTAAAATTTGTTCAACTTTCAACAGATTCAAAACCACCTAATCACTATAAAGTCATGGAGAGAATTGCATTTCTTTGAGATGAATCTACAAATACAAAAAGTAGGTGTACAATTGCACTTAAATTAAAAATCAGCAATATTCAAATAAGTGGTTAATGATAACATGGACAGAGGAATCGAACCCAGGACCTTTGGCTTTGTGCGCCAATACTCTACCACAGAGCCAAGGCTCACTCATTAATAAAAAGTGGTCCAAGTTGTGATATGAACTAAGGTGGCTCAGTTGGCGAGTAAATCCAAAGATCCGAGGTTCAATTCCGGGTTATCATTTTTTCCGCGGTTGAATTTGATTCTGTTATCAGGTCGATCCTCTAAACAACAATCACATATCACTTTGTGTGTGATACACATGGATTAAATAACTATCAGTAACAGTTAAGCCATTTTCCTGAGCAATTTTTTTTTTAAATATCAAGGTTAAAGAGTTACTTGGGTCAAATTGAAACACGTGAGGAATTGCTTGATACAATGACTATGTAGACATCTAATGTCTAGGAGGGTGGGGAGTAGGACTATCACTGCTGAGCTGTTTGAGCCAGCTGTCTCAATTGCTTCAAGACAGTCTCCAGGAGTTTCTTCTTGTCTCGCTCACTCTTTTTCAAAACTGAGAACACAGTCTTCTTGTCAGCTTCTCTCAATCTGGGGAAAACATTTCCCCCCCGTTAATTTACTAAACACCATGTTGTTCTTTTGTGATCCATGTTTTATTACCTGTCTGGTCTATTCACATATTTACACCAACGGAAAAAGATGAAAAAAGTAGGATTTAAAAATTTGCGTGGAGGAAGGGCTAGAAACCATTTAGGAAAAACCAGTTTGGTACACCTGGCCAGGATTCTAACCTTGACTCTCCCTTTAATAGCAAACCAGATCTTCAAAATTGTTTGTGTGCCTGTACTGGAGATAAAATTTTTTAGTGTTTATTCAAATTTTGAATTTGTATAAAGCTCTTAATGGTTATTGGTGGAATAGTCTATATATAATTGACCAACATAGCAACCAGACCCTAGACCATTACTTAAAAATATACACAATATAATATATTTATTTTATTTTCTAAACATAGTAGACGACTAGTATTTTCAATAAATATTAGAAGTGTGTGAAACTTCTAAAACTGTAACTCTGCTTCAAATACTTATCATCTTTGACTTTGATTCCAAAGTAAAATTCTGAATTTGAAAATGATAAAGCTTAACCAATACAATTATTTTAGGTTAAAATGCACATTTACATTCAACTTTTGTCATTTTGTGATTTTACGTATATCACAAAATAATGTTCAAAGTAATGTAATTTAACAGTAATTCAATAACTTAGGACAAAATATGTGAATCGTTTAACATTTTGTTAGCTATATTCAATAGGGCTTCTAAAGTTATTTAAATATGAACCATATAATTTTTTATTCCAGCATTAAACTTTTTTTTTCTTTTTAATATTAGAACTTTGATTTGGCTGTGAGAATATTTCATATATTCAATGTGACCTCACTATGAATTGAAAAAGTGGGCTTTGCACACCCCTAATTAATTTACTATCTAACTAGTTAATTGAATATTTATATAATTAATTCATTACAGGAAAAAATGTTAACATTTGGTTACAATTTCTTTTATCTATGGAAAGAATTGATGCAGTAAAGTAAATCTATTTTATTAACATGTTTTCTAAGATTATGTTTCATGAAATAGTGGATTTGAACCATATTTAATTTTGGTATGGCTTAGAGCTATGCGAATTATGAAAACCAGATTAATAAATGAAAATAATGAAAATCTGAATAAACTATCAATCTTATAAATTCAACAATCGACCTCGTGATATAGTGGCCAAAGGCCCTGGCTGCTAGCCTAGAGATCCTAGGTTTGATTCATGGCTAGTACCAAACAATATTTCTTGAAAGGGGAATAATTCTCACAGTCCCCAAGGTTTGGCTAGTTGGGTTTAAGTTAGGTTTAAAATATTAATTGGCTTTAACCAGACTTATTTACCATCATCATCAAGACATGGAGAGAGCCTCCATGAAACGGATGTACAAATAGTACATTCGGGCGTCCCTTGGGCAACAGTACATTATTAATGGCTAATCTCTTTGAAAACTGAGCTACAAATTGATATAGTCCATACACGCCATAATTATAAAGAATAAAGCTATTTAATCCAAATTTTCAAACAAATCCTACAGTTTAAAACATGCCTATATGAAAAAAGATTAATAATAATAATATATAGGCTATATACCATCATCATCATCATCATCATCATCGTCATCATCATCATCATCATCATCATCATCATCATCATCATCATCATTATTAGCACCGCATCTTACTACCGGTTTGGGTTAAACGCATTTACACTAATGTTGTAATGGTAGGGTGATTGTGAGATGAAATGGAGGACCTACAGTTTAATGTGGAATCCGAACCACGGTGGAGGCCTGGCACTACCCACATTCAAAAGATGTCTTGTCAGAGGTGAAGGAAGGGTTTGGTAATCAGATAAATCTGTGCTGGGACCGAACCCCGGACCCCCAGCACAGAAGTCCGACACCTTACCCCTAGACAGTCAGGTCACAGAAAGGTAAATAAAATTAAAGATAAGATACTTTCTGGAGTGATTTATCTTGTTGTTTTGTGTAAGATCTAAGAGTATCTGTGGGCATTGCATATTTTCTACCACATTCACCTTCCTAATTATATTAATTGTATATAATAAAAAGAAAAGATAGGGAAGCTTATCATACTTATCCAGCAGTATGATGGCGGTGTTGGGGTAGACTTGCTGGTACTTGCTGTTATCCTGGCCGTAGTCATGGAAGTATGTCGGCCAATCCCATGTCATGAACAGGTCCAGAAGCTGCCTAAGATCAGCAAAATATTGTAGCAACACCCCTTCCTGCAGGCCAGGGACTGGTTCCGATGCTGCAAACTCTGCACACACAAAGAGTGTAAATAGGGTTAGATATCTAGTTAATATGGTAGCTGTGTCTGTCTACTGAGCTAAGGGTCACGGGTTCGATTCCTGGCATGGTCAAAAATTTATCATTGATCAAAATATCAACACCCCTTCCTGCAGGCCAGGGACCGGTTCCGATGCTGCAAACTCTGCACACACAAAGAGTGTAAATAGGGTTAGATATCTAGTTAATATGGTAGCTCAGTCTGTAACGTGTCTGTCTACTGAGCTAAGGGTCACGGGTTCGATTCCTGGCATGGTCAAAAATTTATCATTGATGAAAATATGGTTCTACTTTTTTACAGTGATAAAGTGACGGCTGGGGACTGGATATTGTGCCTGCAATAGTCTTAAGATAAATTATAAAGCATATGAAGCTACGTCAGGCCTAGCCAGCCAATATTGGAAAACGGCTTGAATAAAATACTGACCCAGGCCATAGGCTGGAAACAGTAATGAATGTAAAAATCTAGTTAATATTTACCCTTTATTAACAAAAAAAGGTAGCCGGTACACCCTTTCATGGTTCCACTATGACACAAGGGCTTGTTGGGGGGGTTTTAGAATCTTAATTAGCTATAAACAGGGCCCGGAAGTTGATGCCCTTAAAAAATAGATTTTTTTATTCTAAATATACAAAAAAATTATCTTAAAAATTAACAATACATTCTAAATCCAATTATTCTTCTTCTTGTCCGATTAAGGTAATGTGGGAATGCTGCAAAAGGAGAAATAAATTAATAAATATTGTATAACCAATCTGCCAACTAAAAATAATAAAATAGGCAGAACAATTGTGTGCATGTGAGAATGATAGAAAGATGAAATAACATTTTAGATTTACTTTATTCTGCATTGCAATGCACAACGAAGATCATCTTCAGATTCTCAGGTGTGAATGATCAGCGATTATCAGCCAAGAAGTTTTTGTACCTGTAGAAGCTGCGCTCTACATCCACGAATTTTAATGGAGTATACTTGAAGTATGGAATATCACCCGGCGATATGTTCTCTTCAATGTCTTCTAAAGAGTCACTTTTATCAGCGATTATGTCAGCAATTTTATCAACTTAATCTACCAACTTCAATGTAATTTTTGTGAGGCTGAATATATTGAATTCACAACAGGACTTCTGAGAATATGTGTGAAAAATCACCGTTTCGATACCAACCATAATAATCTAGATAAACCTTCCCATGCTATCACCCACCATAAGGGCTTTGACTCCTGCTACACCACCAGAGTACTCAGAAAATTCTCGACAGCCATTTGCATCAATATTCAGCCTAGAGAATGGGAACATGAACATCAATGACAAGCTATCGATCTATTCAAACCTCCATTATGGGTGCATCAATTTGGCCGCACTACAGGATTTAAGTTATAAATATAACTATTCAAGAAGCATGTAGTTCCATATCATATCACTCTGTGTGTTTTGTTTAGTGTGTCTCTTCATGTGAAAAAGGAATATTTAAAAAAATTCAAACCAATTAGTAACTGTGGAAATGTGAAAAAGTGGGAAGTGTAAAAGTTTAAGAAGAAATAAAGAAAAAAGTGTGTTTGTTTCTATCTAGACCTAACCTAACTATCCTTATTATACATTTCCAAACTATTAGACAAAAATTCATTTTATTAACTTTTGATTAGGAATGTGTATTACTGCTTATTGTATTGTAAGAGAAACAAGGTAAATGGTTATTATAGGAATGAAGTTTGTGAGGAGCATATTGGCTGTCACTAGGAGAAACAAGATTAGGAATGAAGCTATCTAGGAAAGAGTTGGGGCACAGGGAGTACATGAGATAGTAGAGAAAGCAAGACTGAGATGTTATGGCCATGTAATGAGGATGGAAAAGGAGATAATACCAAAGAGAATGATAGAGATGAGGTATGTAGGAAAAAGACCGCAAGAAAGATATGAGAGGAGCGGTTAACAGAAAGTGGGCAAGTGAGAAGAGAATAATGGAAGTGATTAAAGGAGGAAGCAAGAATGGTGCAAGGGTATAGGAGGATAGAGCCATTCTATTAAACTCGCATAGCCCCAGAGTGGAAACAGATGATGATGATGATGATGATGAGATATTTTTCTTCTATAAAAGAAAATTCTGCTTTTAGTGTAGTAGCAAGAATATAAAGTGCTTACTGTGTTCCCTTTTTTTCACTGTACAAGTCATTATGTCAAAGTCTTTCTGTTTTTTCTATTGTTCTTTCGTATACCTTCACATATAGAAACAAAAAATATTTCCTACACACATGCATCGATTTAATGCTAGAGAGATTTTGTTATAACAGTGTGTGTACAAATAATTGTGTGGTAAGTAGAATAAATCTGGTCTATATTGTAATTTAACTTGTGATTTGGGGTTGACATACGTTCACACTGGATGGTATCCAAGTTGATCTGTTGCAGGGCACCCATTGATATCTGCTTGACGTCATCACTGAGCATAAAGTTGAGCACAGACTTGGCAATATGCTCGCAGGCTGACTTGCATGCTTCTTGGGCAACTTCAGGCTACATAGAACACAATATAATGACAAATTATAGTTACATACAATCATTATTTAAAAAGAAAAAATGAAGGAACTTCTTTTTACAATTTTTTAAAGTTATTAAATCCATTTTCATATTTTTATGCATAAAGTAGCTTTATTTTTGATATATTTTATAAATATTTATGAAATAATCTTGGCCAGGTTTACTAATGATGGTTTTCCACTCGGCCTCATCGCAAATGTGGGTACAATTCCTCTATATTAAACCTTCCTTGTCTCTAGCACACTATCGTAATTAGTAAATATGGATATAGCCTGAATGGCTAGTCAAACACGGCGCTAAAAATATTAATAATATTGTTTAATATTATCAATGTTGACCGCAAAAAAATAAAAAAAAATTAGAAAGTTTCTTCCTACAAGAATCTTATTTTGGTTACCAAGAAAATGTACAACGCCTCTGTCTTTGTGACTACACGCACAGATAGTTAAATATTTTAAAAAGGCTCAATGGTAATAAGTCATAGTAATATTAAAAGCAACAGAATCAGATGGGTTATTACCGGCAGATTAGTAAAGGAAAGGAAGATGCTCTGTAAGAAGGCAATAAGGTCAGTGATGAAGCTAGAGGCATGGCCCCTCGGCTCCACCAGAAGCCAGTCATAGTTTTCCAGCTCCAGAAACTCGTCCAACTTCCTTTTGAGCTTATCACAGATCTGCCGCTCAGCATCGTCTCGCGCCACCCGGAACATACACGACTGGCCCTGGCTACGACCACTCATGTGCCCCTCCTTTGGAGCGCTGCCAACAACACACATTGAAACTATTAGATGTATTCATTTAACACAAGGTCATCAATGACTTAATAAAGATGAGGAGGAGAGTTAAAAGGAAATGTACTAGCATTGGACTAAAGCAGATGGATAAAAACTACCCTGTTTATAAATTCCTCCCAAGTTCGCCTATTCAAGATTCAAACCTACCCACCCAGATTCAAAAGTCAATGTTACTACCCATGCAACTAAGCCTACCCAAATGCATACTTGGACAAGACAACATCTATAGCACCTTGACAGTTAAACAATGCAGTTGGTGTATTCCTAATCCTTACAGTTGGTATTCCTAATCCTTATAATCAGTATGAATTCTCTGAACGCAAGCTTTGTAAAGTGGTCAGGGTTTTAGGTCCTTAGCTCTCGACCATTTCATTTAGATAATTCTATTAGTTTTACATTATTTATTTTGTTAATTTAATACCATTCTTAAAATCACTAAATTCACTATGGAGGAAAGAGGCTCGCAAGTGCCCAGTATTTATAATATTCAAAGACATTTAATAACATTTTATATATTGTTTTATAAAATCCTCCCTTAAGTTAATTAGAAATCATGTTAAAGCTATCAAGATACTGAGAGTACTAGACATAATAGTATTGTTTTCCAATCGTTTAGGCCTATTTTAATAACTAGCCTTCAGCATCTTCAATGTATTATTGTTTTCTAGGCCTAATTGAATCTCTATATTACTAAATTAGTCAGTTCAAATGTTTAATTAGAAGAAATTCGGGTTTTATGTTAATTATAGGCTGTCCAAATCATAATCAAAGTTTTAAGCAATATATGTTTTAAATTTCAATATATTAACTGCATTTTTAGGCCTTTAACTTTTAAATCCAGTAGTTTTTCTTTCTTGTAAAGTATTTATTGGAATTATAGAGTCATATAAATGTATTACTTTTATCTTTAATTTTCAAGCATTGTGCCAGTTTATTTTATCTGTACCCGGAAGCTGTGGCTTGCATATATGGCTTCACAGTGGAAAGGGGAGGTTTGGTGCGAACAACTAGCCGATCAGCACATCAGATTTTAGCGTCTGTTTTTGATACCATGTGGAAGGGAAGGGAAGCGTTAGCATCGAGACACTTGCTGGTTAGCTCGCGAGCTATTAGGACATATACTAAGAGGTACGAATAGTCATACTTCACGTGTTGTCTTTAGGGTATAGAGAGATGGGTGAAAGAAAAGGTAGACAACCATGTGGCTAAATTAGCACAACTATAACCATATTATTTCTGTCTTCAAGTACTAATTAACTTTTTCTTTTCATATGTCACCTGGTGTTTAAAATATCTGTTAAAATAAAACTTCTAAAACAATCGCATAGATTTCAATTTCTTTATTGTGAAAAAGTTATCCACCCCCACCATTATCAATTAACCCCGAGAAGCTCTACTGAACCCACTGGCTGCCGCGGACAAGATCTATAGGAGAAGATAGAAAGATGGAAAGAAGGAGACTGGAGAAGTTTGACTGGTTAGAGCTTCTCCCTCCTCTACGCCTACTAATGACAAAGCAGCAAAATTTTAAGCTAATTTATTTACCAAGGCAATAATACTTTGAGAAAACCTAACTCACTAGAGCACAATTTTCATTAATAATGCAATACCAAAAATCATACTATTTGGTTAATGAGAAAGACCTAAATATGATTAACAAATCATTTGAGGCATTTACCCAGGACAAACCAGTGTTTAGTCTCTTCCAAGCACACACATAATGTAAACACCACAGTTGGTATTATATACGAGTAGAATATCACCAAGCCAAATATATATTCTATTACAATTTTTTTTACATTTCACACATCACATTATTTATTACATGTGAACATAAACCCATTGGGACGGCAAGACCTACTCCCGCCCAAACAAGTATAATGGTAAAAAGGATGTAAATTAATTTTATATACCGGTAGATGCTAGTTTATTGTTTTCAAAGGGGTGTAGGTTTTATTGAGACAAAGTGTAAAAATTATATTACGTAAGTCAAGGTATTTTTAAAACAGTTATATACTTAGCAGTTGGCCAACAGTTTCATTAACTGGTGGAAGGGGAGAGGGTAAGGGAGGAATTGTCTATTTAATTACGATAAATTTATGACAACTCTTGAAATAATGGTACTATCATATCAAACATGGGTGTAAAAATGTGCCATATATATATTTTAATCCTTCTAATTACGTACCCAGTAATATTGGACACAAACTCCTCCAAATAAACTGTGGCCTCTTCTAAATATCCAGTATCTATGATTATTTGAATGACTTGCAACAGTGCCAGATCTCGGTTTACGAAACAGATAGGATAAGCAGCCGCTGAAGGAACGAGAGAGAAGGAGGTTTGTTGACTTTCGGATCATATCATCGACTTCTCCTTGACTGTAAATGTAATACACAAAGCATAACTATAATATAGTAATGATATTTGACATTTAAAAAATTGTCAGATTCAAGATTAATTGATGAAATTAGGAGAAATAGCCAGCACACTTACCTTAGTGATATTGGAGTAGAAATTATTTAAATACAACATTCAAACACATTTTTAAGGACAATCTTTAATGAAGTTTACTCTCTTGTGTTTGTGAGTTTTTTTATTCTATCTAAACAATTTCTAAACCACTAATACTGAGGTGGACTGGCTATGCCTCCCAATTTTAACCACATTTGGCTCTATTACAAATAAGATTCAAGATGAAAAAATTATATATACTTCGCTGATTTTTTAAATGTTTTATTTGAATTATTGTTTCAGAGCTATTATGTTGCTTTAAAGTGGTTTAAGCCATTGCATAATTAAAGGAAAAATCCAACCACCAGACACTAGAACATTAATTTGCCACTTAATGGGAACAAAGTTATATGTGAATAAGGAAAAAATATACCAATGTGACCAAGTTAGCCTATTAAGCTTATCATGTTTTCTATTATTTAGGATTTGTGGGTAAAATGAAGATTCAGATTTGGGAAAAATCGTATTCTTCACATATTTACTATAACACCAAGATCTAGAGTACTCTAGTTCCAATGACTTTATGAGTGATGAAGTAGGGTCCTTACAAAAACTTATAAAATAGTTTGACCCATAACAAAGCAAGCCGCAATAAAGAAAATCTCACCTAAGATTGAGATCTTCTGAGAACTTGAGACAAGCATATATGA
>CABFOV010004964.1:27937-47198 GCA_902141375.1 Timema poppense | reverse complement strand
CTTTTTTTTAATGGTTTTTTACATTTATCTTCTAGTTAAAATAACTCAATATTCTATGGTTATTTTTATGAGCTAAAGAAGCTAAACCAGGCAGATATATGCATGAGTAGAGACCAAATATGACATCATAAGATCATAATGTGTAATAATGCTGGGGGTCAATGAGTATAAGATTATTTGTGGTAGTATTTTAAACTGGCTGATTATCTTGGTATTTATATTGCAGGATGTTTATGAATATTTGCTTGTTTCGGGGCAGTTAGTAACATTGCCATATTAGCAGTCCACACTAATGTTACAATGACAACCATGATCTTCCCGTCACGAAGCGATGTTCGGACAGAATCACCATTTTGCTAATTTTCCATGACAACATGTCGCGAAGCGTAGTTGACGACACTTGAGCCGACAAATTTTCCTATGCGGTCAGAATAATCCTCCTTCAGAGAGAATTATCGGTTTTTATAAACCCGCAATAATCATTTTTACAAACATGCAATAATCATGGCAACCCAACTCTTGCAAATGAGAAAACATTTTCTTTTTTTTTTTCATCTTGTTTGAAGAAATTTTCAACATCTTCTAATAAGATTCACACATTGTAAACTCATACAAATATTATCCAAACTAAACCGATTAAAACTAGGCTATCACATCCATTGAATGAAATTGATAATATAAAAGCCCAAATTAATGTTTAAAATAGTTATGATATAAAACTTTCACACATTACTACACTAAAATTTCAAAGAATATTGACCAAATAAACAATTTAATGTTTAGACCTACATATATGAAAATATGTCATAGGCCTACATCTCAAGGGATCATGGGTCATTATAATGGGAAGAACATAAGTTAACACAAATGTTTTTCAGTATTTAAATCACTATGTACTTGTAATTGAGTTTGACCTCTTAGCTCGGTCGGTATTGTGTGTCTCTACTTAGCTAAGAATCCTGGGTTCGATTCCTGGCATAGAAGAAAATTTGTCATTGGTTAAAATATGAATTTACCTACTTTTTCAAATTGATAAAGTAATGGCTGAAGACTGGATATTGTGCCTGTCCTAGTCTTGAGATAGATTATAAGGCATACAAAACTCTGACAGGCATAGCAAGCCGATAATGGAAAATATATTGCTTGAATAACTTGAATAAAAAGTGTCCCAGGATACAGGCTGGAAACAGTATTGGATGTAAAAAATGTACTTGTAATTGTTGTTACATGGTATCTAAAGTAATTTAATACACAATGGTAAACATTTTTATTATTAAAACCTATCCCTACCTAACAAATCTTAACCTTCCATGCATCAACAACATGCTTTTCCTGAAATATCGAGATTCCAAATTAGCTTCCACTAAAACACTTTTTAAAACACAATTTTTATCCAAAGTCCTATTAGTCATATTTTAATATCTTGGTCCTTTATCATTATAGTACATCTAACTAAAATAAATTTAAAAAAAACATATAGGTAAGCTAAGTTTCATTTTATACATATTAGTTATTGCACAACAAAATATATTTGGAAGGAAAGATGGATAAGAACATATAAAAATAAATACAAATGGCTCTTAAAATGAAAAGAAGTTCTAACATAGCTCACACTTTATATTGCTGACACTGGACAAAGAGGTAATATTTGCCTCTAAAGAAAATCCATTGTTACCTCTGTATCTTTCCCTCATTCAAAACTAAGATCCTCACAATGTGTAATACATCCATCTGTCCTATCAAGTGTAACTTTCATCCTTCTCTTCAATAAATTTTCTGCAAAACCCAAATGTACCGGTATTAGGCTGTGGAGTCAGTACGCCAAGTCTTCAACTGCGACTCCCATATATTTTAAATAGCCTTTGCCTGCATTTTTTTAATTAGATGCCTTTAGATGCAGCTGTGAGGTGTCAAATGCTAAAACTATGGCTCATCATTAGTCTTTTGAAATAATTGTCCTTTAATAATCTTGTCCACATTTTGCATATACCTGGGGAACTAATATTCCTTTAAATAACTGTTGTGAGAGTGACTTTGTGAAAATTAAAAATTTGTATCTTGCACAGCTGTTGTTTGCACATGTCTATCAAAAATTACAGCACCATATAGCCCAGTCTCTGGCACACACTTGTGGTGAACTTAAGAACTTCCGTCAATTTGCGTGTTTTTACCTTTCATGTTTATATTGTTTAATGTGTGGCCTCACTTTGTCATGTTTAGGAAATTTTCATATGTGCAGACCTACATACATATACACACACACAAAATTGCACAAGAAGACAATTTTTCCCAAGGTTTATCTGTTTTAATATAGTATTACAAAAAGTTCTGGATATTAACATGTCTGTGGGGTTACTTTTTACTTTCCTTATTTCCCTATGTTATTAATAAGGTAAAACAAGCTGTCATAAAGTCACCTGGAATTGAGAGGAGACTTTTTGTCAACTTAACGAAGAGACATAGGAAGGATGGGGCTTTCAAACTAGTGTATTGGTTTGGGATTGAAATGTTTTTTTTTCTTTCGAATGGTGCTTGAAAAACATCAAAAAGTGTCAGTCACCCTTTGCTCAGGGATATTGTGATTTTTCTCAACTATTGTTATTATTATTATTATTATTATTATTATTATTTAGCACTGCGTCTTACTACCCGTTCGGGTTATACGCTTTTCCTAAACTAATATCTAAAGCAGATAATATATTTTATTGACTAAATATATAATATAAGTGTTTAATTAAAAGAAATAGAATGAAACTAGGGCTTAGGCTATATTTTTTCATAAGTATTTAATTTAATTTTTAAATTCTAGGTGATGTGACAAAAGGAGAACTTGGTTTTGCAGCATTGCCTGGAAAACAAGAACAATTTAAGGACAGTTTTAACTTGGCCTTAAACTACGCCAAAGCTCTGGACTGCAAACTGTATGAAAATATTTATTTCATGTATCTTGTTTACTGGTTTAAAAAATTATGAATCTAAAGGCCTACCTCTTTAAATAAGTTTTTGATTCGACTATTAGTTTTAGTTTAAAAGTATGTATAATACTTTTATATAGAACCACATTAGTACTAGTTAAGTTTTCTCATCAATATCATTTCACTGTTAACCATCATCGAAACTTAAGTGGCACAAATATATATTTTAAATTTATAGAACTTGAGCCAAAAATATAAATCTAATTTAAAAATGGATCCAATATTTTATTTCATGTCTCCAATTCATTTTATTTTCCTTTAAAATAAGAAATGCATGCCTACACCAACTTAAGTTAAAGGAGGCGGTTCTTAAAATAATAATAATAATTATTTAACATGCTAGTACTTTTTAAATAGAGCAGGAATTATACTTTTAGACTAAAATGCAGTTTGCTTTAATACAGAATTTCCTTCTATACAAACTCATACAGGTATCCTCCCATCGGCATTTAGGTCTTCCCATTGAGTTTGCCAGTCAAGACCCTGAACGTGCTTCTAGATTCTACCATTTTTGTACATAATGAATGCTACATTAGTATATTCACATGTAGGCTAGTAAATACAATCGTTATTTTAAAAAGCTTTTTTAATTTGGTTAACTTATGGCATTATATTTTTATTGATAATGTTTTCAGGATCCATATAATGGCAGGCACTGTAAATGAACCTACCGAAGAGCATGCCAAAGTATATGAAAATAATTTACGCTTTGCATCTAAACTATTAGAAAATGAAGGGATTGTTGGATTAATTGAACCAATCAACTGCTACTCTGTGCCCAAATATTATTTGAATAGTTATGAAAAAGGTATTTATATGTATATTTAAATTTGTGATTTGTCTCTAATGATATAAATTATCAACAAAAGTTTATATACTATTAAATATTTAAAAAATATATTTCCAATCTAATAATTCAATTGGTTTGTAACTAGCAAAAGAAGAAAGAACAAATTAGTAGAGCAGTGCTTCTCTTGCTTTAATATCCCGTTGCTTTTTTGTGTAAGGTTTAAGTTTAGGGAATACATTAAAATGGAATCACTTTCTCTATTCTTTATCAAGTGAGAAGCAAGGAAGGGAATTAAGAGATACTCTGTGAGAAGGTAAAGAAGGGAAGAAAATAAGCTCATTAGAATCATTACTCTATCTTGGTCAGGAGGCAAGGAAGGGAATACATTAAGAGAGTATTACATTACCTTTTATCTCTCAGGAGGTAAAAAAGGGAATACATTAAAAATACATTGCACTCTTTTCTCGGCAAGCAGATAAGGAAGAGAGGAACTTAAAAGGACATTTCCCTTCTCTCTCTTGATCAGCTAATAGCAGAGTGAAGTAAATGCATTTTAATGGCAATGATCTCCCTGCCTTCTTTATGGGGCTAGAATGGTAGGAATGTTTTTTTAAAAGTCTTTATGAAAAACTCAAGTAGTAGAATGCATTAAAAGGCTGCTGCCACCTCCTTGTCTTAATTGATACAAGTGCTATTAATTACTTGATCTAAGATGATAAAAATGAGAATGTCAGCTAATAAGAAATGTTTAAAATTACAATGGGGAAAACTATTCCCAGTTAAAACCAAGCTAAATTATTAACCCACCGAGTAAACCACTACACACACCCTTCAGGTTAAAATGCCATTAATCCACCTCACTTGAACACATTTTTAGTAAAGTTAAAGTAAGGAATTAGGGGATCGCCATCCCCCTCTCACTTTAAGAATTTATGACTAAAGCAAAAAGCTTTTATCTCACCTCACTCAGGCAATCATTGGGGTGGCAGGGTAGGAGCGTGTGAGGAGCACACCATATTTTGTTGGAGTGTGCCCTTTTCACCTGGCTCTTAATATTAACGGTGATCTTACTCATGCTTAACACAATAGTGAGAAAAGATTTCTGTTAATCTGTTTTATTATCAGGGTGTACCACTCCTATATAATGCCTTATTTGGTAATTATCTCAAACTTGATTTTTTTTAAAATCTATTTTGGCTCTCTTTTGACTCTTGTATTATATATTTTAACACATGTGTTAATATTCCATGCACATGGTATTTTGTTTAATATTTGTACCTCATGGGGGATTCTACTTTGTTTTGAATTCATTTTTAAGGTGGCAAAGTGTAGCCTTATGGCTCACAGCATTTTTTAACTGGCATATCAGTACAATTATTTGCTCATTCTAATCTATCACTGAAGTACAGGTATTGGAGACAAGCTCCGATTTCATAGCAAGCCATATTTGGGTCAAATCTATAATTCAGACTTTATTTCACACAATTCCTATTTATACATTTTGCTAAGTTGATGCTGCCATTGTAATCATTCTCAATAGTGAAAGATAGTTTAGGGTGGATATTATTGATTATATTTGTAATAGAAGGAATGTCATAATCATTGTCAAAGACAATCAGGATATCATCTACATATCTACAATAGAATTTGATGTTAATTAAATTGTTTAGTTTGTTGAATATAATAGGGTCGTATTTTTGTAAAAAATATTTCTAACATTATGTGAGAGATTGGAGAACCCATTGCTAAATCATCATCATGTAAATAGGATTTGTTTTAAATTGGAAATAATTTTGTTCTGTTACTATTTGTACAAATTTAGAAATATGATTTATATACTCTTGAGTGAAGTTTTTTTTATATTAAAGTCTCATTTATTATGTTAATGGTTTCGGAAACAGGTACATTGGTGTTAAGGTCTTTAATTTTGATTTTACAATTCCATGACTATGGTACGATAACTCTAGTACCAAAACATGTCTGCTAATTAAGCTTTCAGAAATCTACATCAAAACTGGAACACCTAAAGGAGTACCGGGACAATCAATCAAATAAGACATTGATGAAATAAAAAAAACGTTAGAGATGTTTACGAAATTTTTTGTACTTTTAAATTATTGTTTTAATAAGTTTTATTTCTCATTCTCGTTTAAGCTAGTCAGACTTGATTGTTTAATATGTTGTAAATGTTAATTTGACCAATTTGACTCATACAATGGACAAATATTGAGTTAAGGTAAATATTTTAAATATAAGTGTGTTATAAAAGAAAAAACAGATTTTCCAATAATTGTATAAACAAGTTGTACAGGGTTTTAATTATAATTTATGATGAAATTTATCTTCATTATTCGATTTTATTAATTAAATAATTGAACACATATCTTTGCAATTTGTAAATGACCATATATATATATATATATATTAACATACAGTAGAACCTCGCTAAGCCGTCACCTGTGGGACTGGGAATGTGGTCGGAATGCAAAAAAAGGTCGAATCATCAGAAGAAAACTAAATATTTACAGTACTGTATTACATACATAAATAAGACAATCTAAAATTAAATAAAACCTATACAGAAACACATTTTTTAGGGAAAAAATCTGTAATGTTCTTTTGTTTGGCAGACGACAGTCTAGACTTAGCTGGAGTGATTCCTTCTTGTCTGGTTTCTATAGCAATTTTAAATTTTCATTTAAAGGAACAGTAACATGTTTATGTTTTACTCCTGACATATTGTATGTAGTGCAAAAACTACGTACAGCAAATACAATCCATACACGTCGAGTAATTACCATGCACTAGACGCTAGGTGCCGGCTCACTGAGGCAGCAAAACAACTGACTAGTTAACAATGGCGACCAGTCATCAACAAGTCGGTGCATGCTCTTGAGCTGCAGTAGGACCAACCAGAGCGTTGGACTAGCTGAGGGCGGACTAGAGAGGTTCTACTGTATATTTAATCACGTGAGGTGTTTAGGCTAATGTGACTATCCCATGATTGAACCAAAGTAATCTCTTTTGTTAGTTTAAAAAACCCACTTATATAAGTGTTCTTAAAATACAAATATTATCACAACTAAGAATTTATTTTTGGTTCAGCAGCAACAAGCCCATCTGCTCGTCATATTATAGCTAAAACCTCTGAGAGAACAAATTCCCTTGTCTAAACTTCCTATAACATACATCTTTTGAATCCAAGAAATTGTGAAAAGAAACTAACAGTACAATATCACAAAAATTGCATTTCCCAAAGAGAGAATCAAATTAATGGTATCAAACTAAAAAGTTATTTTTCAACACAGGCTTTTAATATAATGTAAGTGATATTTTTGATCACATTCACCACAGTTAAATTGTATTTTCAGTTAGTCTGAAAATGTTAAGGGCACATAATTAAATCCAATGGGGGATCAACTTTTATCAAATTAATTCAAATAGTTTGACTAGTTGTGGTAAAAATTTGAACCACATTCTTTAAATTGCTTTGATACTAGTTTCTCAAAGCAGAATAACATAAATATAACCTTTTCTTTAGGTAATATTTTTCTTGCATAAGTACAAAATATTACTGAAAAACTCGTTAAAAAAATAAGAAGAATGAAGCACTTAAGATGTTTGGTTTTATTACGAAAGCTGCTTTTATTTTCAAAACATAAATATCAACATGAATCTCCTTTTAGAATGTGTTTGTAAGAAGCCTTTTAACTATAGCTTTGTATTCGGGAACAAAAAAACTAATTTCAAATGAAATATTATTAAATATAAATAGTACAAAAAATCTTATTCTTACACAAAATCTAAAACATATTATATCCTATGGAAAAGCTTAATTACCTTGTACCAATGCCCAAAATCTACAACATATTATATACTTTGGAAAAGCTCAATTACTTTGTAACAATGCCCAAAAACTTGTTTCACAATTCTAACAAGAACTCATATCAATCTCCAATTACACGAGTTTGTATTATACTAATCTTCAATCAACCTCATATCACTTAAAAAGTCTAATAGCATTGTTTTAAAATGCCTTAGATGATTTTATTTTACCCCCATTATCTTTCTAAGTTTATTTTAAATTAAACATTGCAAAGAGGATTGACGGACAAGGCCTACACACTTACCAGAAAACTGTAGTCCTTAAAGTGCACAGTTAAAAACACAACAAAACTCATAATTATGACATTTCTGAGGTACATCAGTCCCCTTTTTCAGCATAAGAGAGTAAAAAACAGACTGTACCATGGCAGCATGGCTAGAGGTAAATCATGGCCACTTAGCTAATATCTAAACATGTGTTTTGTTGTTTTTTTGATTGTTAACTTTGAGGCCTACTTTATCTCTCATATACACCGATACAAGAACATTAACACATGTACTCAATCTATAATCACTTGTAATTAGTTCACTGATGTATATCATAAATGATACATTACTATTCATATTAACTTCAAGTATCAAATTTACTTTTATTCACGCCACTAGTTATATATTATTATATAATTGTATTGTTTCATCAAATGAAATTTTATTAGTGTTTCACTTCATTGTTTTGTTTTAATTGTGAAATCTGTGCATTTATCCTTAGTTAATATCAGTTTAAACTTGTTGGGTTATTCAAACTAGGTTTGGAGGTGTTGAGAAAAATCAAGAGCCCAAATCTAAAATTAATGTTGGATATATTTCATTTGCAATTCATCAAAGGAAACCTGACAAGAAATATCAGTGAACTACTTCCTGATGTGGGTAGGTATGGTTTATTATTTTAAATATCATGTTAGCCCCGAGTCTTACTACCTCTTTGGATTATACACTTATGTACTAGTCACTCTCAAGTTTTAGGGATTAGAAAGGTTAAATTTAGAAGAAGTGTATCTACATTTGCATAGAGAGAGAGAGAGAGAGAGAGTGGAAAACCATTTAGGAAAAACTACACTCAGTGCATCTGGCTGGGATCGAATATCGATCTCCCTGCCATTGGCAGCCAGTCTATTGCGAAAGTAGCACAATGCAGCCATCAAAGCAGGTGTACAATTTTTTTTGCTTGATTACCTGGTTGATCAACTTGAATGAGACACTTATAAAATAACATCACTTATACATACTGATACAAGAATATTATTACTCATATTTTTTCATGTGTTATTACCTATAACTGTAGACAGCAGATCTTTAGGTCTTAAACAGTTCAGTATTAGGTGACTAAAACAGGTTCTTTGAGTGCGTTAGTTAGGTTATATAAAACAAAAGATAGGTCATAAAAATTAACCAGGAATAAACTTAAAGCTAGCACTGCATTTAATTAATATCAGCTTTAATTCTAATTAAAAAAACATAAATATAGGTGGTTGTACATCTTATTGATGCTTGGCACAAATTTCAAACATTTTCAACAAATTTTCTAAATTTGGCCTCATATTAAATAGCATTTTTTTATTTTCCACCCTCAAGTTTGGCGTTTATCACTTAATATTAAATTGTGTGCTGTAAAAGAGTGTTCTACATCCACTGATTTGAGGAGAGAGTATTTTAACATGGGCTAAAGATGAGTACAGTATTCACATTCCATTTGACTTGACTTTCCCACCAAAATTTTAGCTTCTGCACAAAGACTCTTCCAAGCCGTGTTCTTCACAAGCACTCTGTCCAATTTAATTCTCACGTTTTATTGAGAAGTACTGTTGGTTTATATTTATGATTCCCTGTACTTTCCAGGGCAGTAGTAATTGCCTCAAGTAATATATAGTGGGACCTTATGTACACTAAATTGTTTTGGATGGACTGTTAGCCGCAGTTAAGCAGATAGCATCCTCCTCAAGACTGACCACAACTTATTTGCTATTAGAGAAATAGTCACTATAGTACACTTTGCATCTCATCCTTGGGTATTAAGCTTCTTACCTTTCTTAGGTACAGCTCTCTTTCTTTTTCATTCTTTTGCCTCCATGCCCTCATTCTTCTTTCTTGTCTCACTACCTTTCTCCTACTTTCCCATCCCTTTTTGTATACCACCAACAACCTGTTGTTACTATCTAAATACACACTTGGTATTACCTTGATGATTATGGTCTGCCCTTTTATTTCTCCTCCTATGATAATGTTGTCCAGCGATTCCCAAACTTTTTGAATCGTGGAGCACTTTTAAAGTAGAGAAATTAATCAAAAGCACTATCGTTGCCCTGATGCCAAAAGTACGTAAGTGCGTTTTTTGCTGACTTTACCTATTGTTATTTGTTAGTCAATATATTATTGCATGGCAAAAGCACACATTATTTTATCGATTGATATAGCCTAAACTTAATTTTTTCCTTTAAAGTCATTGAAAATTGGAGCTTTAAATATCATTTAATCAAAACACCAATTTTGCACATACGTGTCTTTGGTATAAGGGCGACGATATTTTCACCTAGCACCACATAGGTACTAAACTGAATTACTACAGTATTCCCAAAAAATTCTGAAAAGATGTCGAAGCTAACCATCATATTTGAAAGCGTGGCAGCGAAGTTCTCATAGAGACGGGGTTAGTTGGCACCGTCGGAAATCTGTCTGGTTTTGCCATGTGCAATCTGTGTGCTTCGCCTATGTTTTAGATGTTTTGTACAGTTTCAAGAAGGTGCAGACGGCCAAAGCTGACTAAGGTGACGCATGACACTTCGGCTTTATAAGACTTGCTTTCTTCACTGATTCACAGCACGCTGCTAGAGCTGAATAATTTATACCCAATACCTACGGTATCTAAACACAGCTCATGGCCGCAAAAACACACAGTTTTGAGATCTGGATAAATTTTTTTTCTCTCTGTTCTATTCGCAGGCCATGAGGAAATCCTTAACGGAGCACCAAGCACTCAATGGAGCATACTTTGGAAACCACTGATGTAGTCTATCACCGACTTTTGCTCCCCATCCCAACTGTATCTCATGATCTTATGACTTTCACTTAACTTCTTATACCAACTGTTTGCCACTTTCACTTTATTTCTTGCACTTAACTCCAACAGCCTTCTACCCTCCTCGTTTTTCTCTCCCTATTCTTCCTTCCCTAACATATTCTCAAACCCTGCTTTCTCTTTTCCTACTTTTGCATTCAGACCTCCCATTACTAACTGACACTTGTTTCCCATATGTCTTTCTAGGTCTTCCTCATACTTGTCTTTTTCTCCTGCTGAGCACTCCACTTGTGGGGCATACACTTGTATCACCTCCACCTTTTTTTCTCTGGCATTTATTGTCATCTTTGTTATTCTATCATTCATCCCTACTACCTCCGCTTGCAGCCCTTCTCTCACTACAAAGCCTACTTCATTTCTCCTCTCTTCATCATTCTCCATCCACTGTAGAATGAAGCCATTCCTTACTTGTCTCATGCTGCTCCTTCTCCACTTGGTCTTGCTCATGCCCAGGACATCTACAATGTATTGTTTATTTAAATATTAAAACTTTGTTAATGATTGTAATAATATATTTCTGGATTCTTACTTTCAAGGGTTTAAATCAGTGCAAGTTTGCAATAAATAAATGTAAAAGCTGCATCTGTAGTTGCATGGACTAAAACTCTACTCTTCTATTAGTATGGATTGCCGGTGATCAAGGTTCGAATCTCAGTCATTTGTCCTTAGGGTATGTTTTGTAAATGGTTTCCCACTCTCACCATTCATTTCCTCTAAAATCCTACCTTCATCTTTATTCCACTAGCCTAATTAATTTGAAGGTATAATCCAAATGGGTATTAAAACACAGTGAAAAAATAAAAATACACAAACAAAGGCCCTTGGCAAAAAAAAGAAAAAAAAGAAGAGGTATCAGTTTTCATTTGGTGCTCTATTAGAAAAAATCATTTAAATAACAAAACGAAAGATAAATGTATTTATTTAGAGGGTTTATCCCAAATAACACCAAATATGTTTTTCATGTGTAAATTTTAAATATTAAGTTACACTGATATAAATTAATGCAGTAAGCTATAATTTAATATATTTATAATTCACTATTACTAAATAAAATATTTACTATCATGGAAAAACAACATAAATATTTTACTAATACTGTTTTTTATTTATATTATTATTAGGTCATATTCAAGTTGCTCAAGTTCCTTTCCGCAACGAACCCAATACCTCCGGTGAAATAAACTACCCCTATGTGTTTGGCTTGTTGGAAGAGCTCGGATACCAAGGTTGGATTGGACTTGAGTACAAGCCTCTTTCGTCAACAAAACAAGGACTTGGCTGGATGCAAAGTTATAATGTTCACACTTAAATTAGAAAATTAATCAAAAGCCATGGAAGTCTTATTGACTTAGATTATTAGGATATTGGGTTGGGTTGGACATAATTCACTTTAACAAATATGGTTGGTATTTAAAAAACATTGTCACAATGTTATATAAAATGAAGGTAATTGTAATATACTCGTATATTCATATGATGATGAATATTTAAATACAGTACAAATATTAATCTTTATGCATCACAAATGTATATAAATGTATACATCCAAACAAGTTCTGTACACATCCTTCGTCCTTAAAGGAAAAAGGAGTGGGTACAAGGGAAATTGCTGTGTGACTTATTTGACCAATACGCAAATATAGCCTCATATATATTTGAGAATTGTTTTCAGCCGGATACTTTTGCTGAAACCTCCTAAATAGCCAGAAAAATAAAATACCCTAAATTATATTTAAAAAGAAATAATCCATAATGGAATATCTATAACATTTCTTATTCTTTAATGGAATATCTATAACATTTCTTATTCTTTTGAGAAGGTAACACAAAAGAGAAGTCACATATTGAAAGTTCCTGGTAAATTTATTTAATAAGAAAATATAGTCAAAATGATTATTAGAATATTTAAAAATATGTTCAGATTTAAACAAAATATTCAATATCATAACCATACACAATGTTCATCAATATTAGTAAAATAGGTATTATTTACAATTCCTTTAGTTAATTGTATTCGGAACTAGTCAAATATTAATTATTTAATTATAATATTCACTATAAAATCTCAAAAGTCCTCTACTCAAAAGCAATTACAAACAAAGGTCTAATTGGCAATATTTTAGATTGCTTGTAAGTTGTTTTCATTAGTCCTAAGTAGCAATAACCATCACACTCTAAAAGCACGACTAGCATAAGTTTTAAGAAAAAGCAAGCAACTTTTGAAAATACACTAAGTGCGTCAAACTATTTTTTTTATGACCAAGCCAATGTAACTATGTTTAATGGGACAGGAAAGGATAGTTGATTTTAGACCTTGATATCAAATAAATCTCTCATTATTTCTTCATACATTCTTTTCACATACAGCTTCACATTTATAACTTTCACAGTAACACATTTTTAATTATTTGAAAATATAACATTACCATCTTAATAACCACATAAAGAACAGGAAGAAGAAAAAATTGTCAGTTACATTTTGCATGTTTGCTACTCACCAACATTTTCAAATGTAACTGAAAAGTTTTTATTGTGTTTTTATATGATTATTAATATTATGATTGAATATTTACGAAAATTAAATATTATGTGTAACTTTGAAAGGAATGAGAAGATGTAATTGTGAAAAAAGTATAAAAAAAGATAAAAGTTGGATTATAGGTTTTTATGTGTTTAAGCGTAGAATTTTTTTATACAACCTATAGTTTCTCTTATATTTTCTCCTGCTTAGCATATTTCTGAAAATAACATGATTTATTATTAAAAGATAGGTTTTATTTTTTACAGTTTTGTTTAGCCCTCAAAATTAATATTGGTGATAAATAACTATGTGGTGTTATTAATAATGATTACTATTGCATTTGATACATAAAAGGAAACCCTTTCAATCTTGGACTATCTGTAAAAAAAACACTTAGGCAAAGTTTCACCTAAAAAGTGTGTATAAACTAAAAATTCTGAACCATTTATGTAGTCTGAAATAATTTTGATCAAAGTTCAATGTTTGGTCCCTTAAGGTGGGTTGAGCTAAGATCTAACCCCCATCTTTCGACGATTCATCGGGTCGCCGAGAAAGAATGGAGTTAAATACCTATACATTATTGATTACCTTGAGTGACTAAAATATTAAAATAGATTTTGGTACCAGAACTTATCACTCAAGACAATATTATAACAATTCCAAACTTCAAAGTTTACATATGCCATCTTTGGGTTTGGTGATCTGTGACCAGGTATGAAGATGATACACCATGTCAACACTTTATTTCCTAGGAGCATCTTTAAATTCCAGCTAAGTCCAATTGTATCAGGATATTTATTAGTGATAAGAAGTGTTTCATTACAAATGTTAAATGGGGGACAAAACTATATAAAACAATTTAAATTATTTATCTACAACCAAGATAAATTAATTCTTGTCTTATTGAATGTTGGAAATAGTAATGTTTAGAAACTCAACATTATTATGTGTGTTGTACCTCATTGTTCAGTCAGCCTTGTATCTTTCCTCCGCACTTACACCGGCTGCTCCACCCCCCCCCCCTACTGCCTGGACCGCTCGCGATCCATGTTCTCAGAGCCGTCCGTGACGCTCTCACCTCTGTAGTCAACTCCCTTCTTCCTATTGGCTCGCTTGGCGGCCAATAGCACTCTCGGTTTCCGAACCAATGGGAAGCTCCCGTTTCTCTGATTTGACAAGGCCAGGCAGCAGCGGAGGGTATATAACCCGGTGAACTCTCGAGCCGAGTTAGTGGTGACCCACCCTGGCAAACCACCTTTTGAAAGAGCTTAATAAATTGTCATTCCATAAAATAACATTTGCATCGTAACCTATCCTTCCACGACTACCCCTTACCTCCTACCGCGACTCACGTTGCCGGGACTGTTCCTTCACCTCCCACCGCGACTTCGTGTTGCCAGGACGTTCCTTTGCCTCCCACCGCGACTCCGTGTTGCCGCGACTCTGTCCTCCCACCCTCCAACCTGATCGTCCCTTCCGACGGTGACCCCACGGGATGGGATACACCCGCCGCGCCGGCAAGGCCCACCGACAGAAGACCCTAAAGAAGACAGCGGCAACTAAACAATACTCCACCCATGGACCCATCTTCTACTGCAGCCACCAGACCTCCGAACACCAACACCTCGCTCCAGGATCTCCGAAAGTAGATAATTCCTCCCCTCGACTTCTCCACACACCGACCATCCGACCCCCACCTACTCTAATTTCCCCTTTTAGCCCTGAGGGCTACCATTTACATACCCTGACCACCCCAGAACCCGCCTATGTTTTCTCCCCCATCTCCCTTCCTTACCCCCATCCACTGGACCCACGAGATCGACGCCTAACAACCACCGTCGCCCGGAAGCTGGACTTCGACGAGATCAAACCAAGTACCGCGAAGCCGCAGTGAAGGGATAACATGTGTTTGTTTAAGATGTCTTTAAACTTTTTTTTTCTTTTTTTGTGGATGTGTAATTTGGAATTTGACAACCCAAAAACAAGAAAATCTGCTTCAGTGGCTGCATGGTCTAATATGCACACCTTAACAATAGATTAGACTATTGATGACAAAGAGATAGTTCAATCTCAGTTGGGTGTACCTAGTCTTTTCCAAAATGTTTTCCTACTCTCCACGCAAATTCTGGTACATTTATTCTAATACCTAAGCCTTCCTCATACCTAAGCCATTAGCGTAATTAGTACAAAAGTGCATAACCTAAATAGGTAGTGAGACACAATGCTAAAAAAGGAAATATTAATGCTATGTCCCTGTTTTCAGACTTGCATTCAATTACCTTCAGTTTGTCCTTGTCTAGCTTCAATTGCGGTGTGAGATCTCCATTCATTGAGACCACTTTGTTGTTAGAGCTGAGTAGGCTATCCCCAGATATTTTGGGGCCACAATTGGTGGGTAAACTATCACAAATTAGACAGTCAGTGGATAGGTGTGAAGATGAATTGGTGGGTAGTTAGGTTGAGGACTAACTACGTTCAGAAAAGCTTTCCTACTACTGGCTAAGCGAGGCCACTGAACAATTGGGGTGCATTTCACTTCTTAATGCCCCTGCCTCTGATGTTTCTGTCCATTAAAATATTACATTGTTCTAAGTCTCAGCAACAAAGATAATAGTTTTAAACATGGTAACTGTTATAGTAACTGTGCGGGTAAAATTGCAGTAGAACTTGTAATCCAGCACTATTCACACAAGGGCCCTAGTAGTGTGGTACTGTGAGTGCATGGGAACACTGGGACACTAGTTTAATAAAGTAATCAAAATAGCATCCCATTTGCATCTTGAATACACTGATTGTACTGTTAATCAATTAGGCTATTAATCAAAATACTTAATCGCGAGCTCGGTTGTGGGTTAAAATCGGAAGTACGTGGTATTCCTTCTGGGTAGGCTTGGGATTGCTGCTGGAACCTAAGTAAGATCTTGGTGATTCACTCTAGAATGATCCTGGGCTCTAGAAAGCTTTTTTCTTGTAGGTGTGGATTTGCACAAATTCTCCACACATTTGACTGGAACGCACACACATTCACTCATTTGGATCCAACTTTCCCCAGTTGGTAATACCAACACTCGGCAATTTTGTGCAACTAAACTAAGTTCCCACTGACATATAACACTGCTTTTATGAAAATTTTTCCAAGCACAAAACAGAAATCACAAATAAATGTTAAAACAACAAAGAAATAAAGATTATGCTAGAAAATAATTCTTGTGGGTGGTAAAGTCAGTAGTTACCTTTCCATATCGCATGACTCCTAGCGAAAAACAAATGGCTGGAGAACATATTTAATGACCATCTTTTAAACTCTTAGGACCCTGGCTTAGTTTCTCACAAAGTGCCTACAAATAGCAGTAGCATTCAGACCCAAAAATAATGTTTGGCCTTTTCCACGCCTATTATCCAATCCCCCAACATGACAAGCACTAAAGTCCCTTACATATGCCCCCAAAATATATTGGGCATAGGAGACAACGGTTCAGGAAAAAGTTACCTTATGCTTGGCGAACAATGTAATTTCGAAAAGGTATCGAGTTAAAGGAGAGACTCATTTCATTTGGCTCCTTAAACAACTCTTTGACACAAACACCTCTCAGTATGTATGATGTAAATTGATGCCCTTCTTCACCGACAAATAGGTATAGCTGAGCCCCTCTATAACCTCGTCAATGTTGGAGATAGCACCTGGTGTCACTTCATTGTTGAGGTTATCCACAAGAAACTTGGTTTAGTTAACTGAGGCCTGTTCTGAAACTATATTGTCCACTTCATGTTGTTTGGAGTATCTTTTCTGCAAATTAGCCGGCAACATACTCTTTGTGCTAGCTATAAACCCTGTCAATGGCTTTTATTGCTGCTAGGAGTTGTATATATGCGGGAGCACACCCTTTTCTCTGAGTCGGGCTGTCTGCCCCCTCGTTAATATTAAAGCAAACACTACAAATCTTAGGGCTGCTTGCCTCTTTACTCGCAGCTCCATGGGATTGGACTCTGGCTGCATTACCTCGTCTTCGAAAACATAGTCTCTTACAAATTTTCCAACTCTCCACTACTCTCTTTCATGGCTTAAGGTCTAGCTAATACCAATAGCATAGTTATAAGATTAATCAAGTCCCTCTGTAAGGTTTCTGTAAAAGAGGGCTTGCAGGACTCCAATAATTAAATTAGGTATTGGTCCTCGGCTACGTTGCTCTGTACAATACTGGTAGGCACTGACCTATTTCTACGAGACCTCTGGGTGACGTCAGAGTGGCATGAAGAAATAAACAATTAATATGTTTAGTGACATTGTCTATGCTCTGAATTATTAGTTAGATAGCAACAAAAAGTTGGGGAGAGACTTGTATATTTACTATACCATAACAAACAAATCAAAACTTTACCTGCTTACAATTTACTCTAATAGGTGATGATGGTAATAGACAATAAATTAGCCTAAAACAAACTATTACTAGGCATGAACACTATATCAACAAAAGTTCAGGTTCATTAAAGAAGGTTATTTGCTAAAAACAAAGTAATTTTTTTAAAGTTTTTTATAAGTGTTACTAATTGGCACCCTCACTACCGGGTACTGGGCAGTCACTCGTCAATGGTTACATCTACGACTTTTGCGACTCCCAATCGCTCACACCCCCTCACATATTACGCTGATTTCTTGTTCATCTAATGGTCGTTACGGTGAGCAGCTGTTGAGATAGCTGTGCATTCGGGCGGTCCCAGCACACGGATTTCCACAGAGTCCAAGTCCAACGATAAAAATAGCTCAAGAACACCTTACCTTTCCATAGATTGTTTAGGTACCTCATAACATGCGTCCAATCCTTATCAAGGACACTCTTGGGCTCCTTAGACAGTTAACTTTCATCCCAAGCAATATTTTCCTTGCCACACGTTTTGTCTCGACCTCTAGCATTCACGGGCCATTTGGAGTCAAGCGTCTCTCTCAAGGTAGCCCTCAACATCACTTTGGTCCGCATCTATCGCTGCCAACTCAGAAACACAAATCCCCCTAACTGCACAACCACACAATTAATCTAATTAAGTAAGCTATGTATTACATTTACATATATATATATACACATACATACAAACTGGTTTAGCTATGAATTATTAGGATTGATATTCTTACCAAGAGATACGAGTAAACATTTACTCAGCTCAAGGAGTATTATGTGTGGATGGAAAGTTGGAAGTCCCCTTATTTAAAAAATAAATATTCCTTCCCTCAATTCAATTTCAAATTATTAGACTTTTTATTTATATTATAAATATACATACATATAACCCAAACTACCGAATAGGTCAAGAAGAGCCCATGGCTAGGGTCAATGATTGATTGGAGTGCCAACCTCACATCTTCTCCCTGCATAGAGGGCAGCACGTGGCGGATGTAGTTGGTGGCTCAGCCGAGCAAGTGAATAATTTTGGAATGGAATGTGCCATAAGAATGAAGAATAAAAGAAGGAAATGCAATATGTGGCTTATCGTGAGGCATTTGCTTCTCTTCTCTGCAAAAGTCAGTCATCCTAATACTGAAGATGCATTTAATCAAGACAGTCAATTTTCAACTAATAATAATGTTTAATGGGGTTGCTATCTTTTGGTTCTCTGAGCGACAAAGAGTGGTTGCACTTTCATCAACAGAAACTGAATATGTTGCATTGTCTAATGGAACAAAGGATGCTATATGGCTAGGTCGAATTATTTGTGAATTGGGTTTGGAATGTGATAAAAGTACCAATGTACGTAGATAACCAATCCGCAATTAAATTGACAAGTAATCCTAAGTACCACCGAAAAACTGAGCATATAGATGTTCGTTTCCATTCTGTATGGGATGTCTACGGACGTGGTGATATAGAGTATATTGAATCCAAAGAACAACTTGCAGATGTTCTTACAAAGCATCAATTTAATTACTTGCGAATCAAGGTTGGTTTGAGAGGTAGATCTAAATAAGTGAGAAGGTTGACATTATTCAGTTCTTGACTATGATGAAATATATATATATATATATA
>CABFOV010004964.1:0-27697 GCA_902141375.1 Timema poppense | reverse complement strand
TATATATATAGTTGCTGTCCCGTCTCTGGTATTTTGTGTTGTTACACATACGTGGGTTGTTTTTCAGTAGCGTTTAACAGGCTTGTAATGATTGTCCGTGTGTTTGTGATCTACAGTGTGATTAATTAATCTAGGTATAAGTTATTAGACAATAATTCAAGCTCAAATGTACACTCGTTTAATGGCTGGTAAAATAAATAACAGCACAGTGAAGAAATTAAAGCTGGTAACGGTAGTGATAGCCAAGCTTTATCCCATTTCTGGAACTGAGCCAACAACTGTAAATAATGTATTATGTGACGTATAACAGTGACGTCAAGGAGAATGACGTTTATTAATTGAATAACATCAGTTCTGAATTAATAATAATATTCGTCCTAGACTGATGTGGGTACATTTTGACTAAAATATTGTTTAGTATTTAGTTTGTCATAAATCTGTGACGTGAATGAATCAGATTTGAATGAACATTATTATATCCATCCTAAACCACATACAAAAACCCATAACCACCGTACTGTGGTTGTTGTATTTAATGACGTCATATTTAGATGTCTAACGTAAAGTGAGTGAGTGAGTGAGTGATATTAAACTGTCACGTTTTATTCTGACGTCGATTAATGTTGTACCACGCACATAGCCTCTAATACTGTGGTTGTTATGTTTAATAATACGTCATATTTAGATGTCTTACATAGAGTGACGTCATAAAACTGTGACATTTATTCTGACGTCGATTAATGTAGCACGCACAGACTCAATTTACACACGTCGAAAAAAAAAATTTCACAACTATATTAGAGACGTCCATGTTCGACTCAAAGTTTACACAGTTCTCCACACAGTCGGACCAAAACGGCATTTCTTTGATGAAAAAGTTCTATTGAGGAACGGTATGTATTAGAAGCTTAGAATTTGCGAAATCATCACATGAGCTTAAAAGTTGTGGTTAGGAAAGAGGCCTACCGCTCGCTACGTGTTTGTTCTGTTTGTCGTTTAGGTAGAAAGTCTTGGTCACCAACGATAACGGTTGTGAATCTCTGGTGATGGACGGGAGATGGTCCTCTACCATATTACAGCTGCACGTAACCTCCATCGCTGTCTGCGTCTGGGCTAATAACATGTAATCAACAGTCGTCACAATTTAAGCAAGTATCGTCGTCGTTGTCATCGCTGATTAGACAAAATTTATACAATTTCTTGGCGATGTGAAGGCTTACGAATCGCGCTAAGACATTTTCATTTTTTTTAACGCCTACGGGATGATGTCGTGACAAGGAGTGGTAAATCCCCAGCAATTGGAGTTGATCAAATCTACAAAGGACATTTATAATCCTCTCTGTGAGACGGGACAAGAAATTGCCTTTTTGTTTATTATATGTGTAATGTAGGACGGCTTTATCTAAATTTTGCTTTAGGATTGGACCCAATTTGGAGTAGCACAGTCCGGTGGTTTTATTGAATTGATAGCACGAGGATTATTTCTCATCGATAAAAACTATCGCTAGCTCGGTGACCACCCACTGCTTTTATAAGTTGACGATAAATTAACATCTGTCAGATAATTGAATACAAATGATTAAATAAAATTCTAGTATACCTCTTATATCTAATGCTGGAACACACGTCTGGGCACTCCTGCGTGTAAACCTTGGACAGCTGCCAAAGAGAAGTTTGAACAGAGTGACGGCCAGTTAGTTGTTCTTGCACAAGTCGGTGACTGGAGAACAGGTCTGTGAATCTCCTCAAGCCCCAACCGGTGGCCTTGGCAACGACAAACAACAATAGTGGCTGCACACACCGGACGCTATGGCTTGGAGTCGTTTTCTGTTGTACGTCCATCGTCCGAGTGTTTATTCATGACGCTAGTCATCGCAAAGCTCAGTCGTCTAGCATATGTATCAAAATACTAGCCAAATTTGGAAAAAAATATTGAACCACCCAGTGGAATCCAGATTTAGTGTGAGGGTCTATATTGACCAAAAATAAGGTGGGACGAGTAAAATTTTGAGGTAATTTGTCCAAAGGAGCAGTATGTCTATTTGATGCGGATTTTTAGTGCTAATAATTAATTTTCACCTTCCGATTAGAATCTATCGTCACCGTCCTCTCGTACTCAGAGTAGAATAAACAGGTTATGGCAATATCAAGGTATGTCTTGAATTGTAACACAAATCTCCCGTTCCCCTCTCTCTGAAGGCGGATATGCGAGTCCTGTCCTGCATTGTAGGGAGTAAAGTCGAACGCCAGAATAAAGTAATCTTAATTGAACATGTCTCGCGTGATTTAATATCTGTTTTGGTAGTGTATGCCCAATCCCGAAAACAATGTCATAGGTGAGGTTGAACGTGCTGCCGCTATCAAAATGGGCAAATGTTTTTGATCCCATTTACATATAGAACGAAACGATCCAGATTTCTATGAATGAGTTCAAACTGCCCACAAAGGCTTTGTTAGACACCATAGTGAATAAAACAATTTTAGGGATAGCCCCTTGAATAACAGTGCTTAGGCTCACAGACTTGGATCCTTTGAGTACGGTCACAGACTAATTACGTCCACCCAATTGATGTTGTATTTGGCCGACTTTCACAATAGTGTCTTTTCTATAGCTGGTGGAATTGTCGGCGACACTTCTACGTGTTTCACAAAGAGGATGGTGTCTAAAAATTTTCAACTGTAAAACTGTATTTAAATTATCCGCGTCTGTGAGCATATAAAAAACTTTTGCTGCGAATCAATTTAACAAGCATGGAAACATTTTCCAATAGCAATTGTGAAATAATAAATATGTCGGCGTGTAAACGTCCCACCAAGTCGACCGGATGTTATAACAAGTTTAATCTCGTGGCAAACCTTTGTTCTCTGTCGATGCAGCGAGTTTTCCATTAGCGCTAGGGGTATCCAAAAACCACATACCGTTCACCAGGTGGGTCTCGGAGGCATCTCGACCATAATTAGTTAAAATCTCTAAATAAGCCCTGTACGCATAGTTGTTTATTGAGGTTGTAATAGGTGCTTCGTTGAGAAAGATATTGATAAGAATATATCAAGATGTTGACGCATACGATTTTATTGTCGGTGCAACCAGTGTCCCGTCCCCATTCACGAGTTAAATACGAAGATACAATTTAATCGAGGACTGAACGTAAAAAAAAAAAAAAATTAATTTTTTTTAATCCACTTTTTTCTAGTATAATACAATGCACTTTTTTTAGAATAAAAAAATGCGCCATTTTTTCATATATTCTTCAATTAAAATTAAAAGGTGATGGGTAAAAACTAAAAATGAACTTTTTTTTTCAAATAATCTTATTTTTCAGCGTAACATCATATACTTTTCAATTACGTAAATATTCATTTTTGAAGTTGATTAAAAAAATCTTAGTAAAGTAAACTTAATTAATTCATATTTATAAAGTTAACCTAACCTAATCTGCGATAGCCTGACCTAGCTATTGCAATGCATTAATACAAGACAAAGAACACTTAAATAAAATATAATGTTGCGCTTAATAAAAGAGTGCATCTATTTCTTTTATTCAACACTTTTTAATTAAAAAGAAAAAAGGGAATTGCATTATGCTAGAAAAAAGCGCCCACCTTCGAATAAAGTCGTTCACGCTTTTTTAAATCCTTTTTAAGACTCGTCCCTCGACCGCATGAGTGACGCGCTTTTTTAACTATATCACCCACTTTTCGGTTGGGTTTCTTTGTGACTATATCGGCCAGAATGTGTGAGCCTGTCTGTAATGCCTGTTTTCCCACCACTTTAGCGCCCCTCACAAACAATGGTTTGACTAATCGAAATAGTCCGCCCAAGAACGATCTGATGCCTCTGCCCCTTTTCATTTTATAGCTGGCGTGATAAACGGGGCCGATGCTTTCTCTTTCTCCCTCCATTGTTAAGACTAAGCTAAATTACTACCTCTTGTAGATATTTTCTATTTTTTTTTCTTTAAATCAGCACGAGACCCAATTTAAAATTCTCTTGTTCGCCAAACTTTGCGTATAAACCTACACTTATGGAGTCAAAATTACATTTCTTGACGGAAAAATGGAATATAGGAAAGAACACGTGATGTACGGTGGCGGAGGGGAACTGTATGATTCTAATCCATGTCACATAAGTCACCTAGCAATTGTGGTCCTATAATGTTTGTGTACACAAATACAAGCTCTGTTTCGATTGAACTAAAGCCAGGTATCTTACGATTAGGTCGCAAAAAGACCCCCTTAATAGCGTCGGTCATTAATTCCCTCATATGTGTATTAACTGCATTAAACGACTCTATGTTGGATAGTCTGTTTCGAATGTTCGTAATTAAGTCTCCGATGCCCACATAGAAACGAACTGGAAATTCTATTTTTAATTTTCTTTTCGCCACCGTAAATGAAATTGTGTTTTTGAATCGTATAGTTATGGGTGACTTGTCGGGCGTCACCTTTATCTCTTATCATGCTCTCAATTTTACTATAAAGCTTCTTAAAGGAAGCGAAATCTTGTTGAGGAAACGAAACCCGTCCCACTTGTGTCACTACGACGTTTGCCGTCGATTCTTTATCCTTGGATAAAATGTTATCTTCGAGACTTTCAAAACCTACGGAATCGGATAATTAGTCAAGTCTCACCTCCCACCGGTCGTGCTCTAGCCGTATAGATTGTGCCATTTTTTTTCGTACAGAAAGAGAATGTATTACTTTCATAATAATCGGTGCTCGAATCTGACGACAGTGCTACATATAAATGACTCATATTTATTTAATGTCCGACGCAGGTACCCAGTTGTTAAAAGAACTGTCGTATCCTTTCTACTTGACTAGATGATGTTGAATGCCCTTAATCTTCTTACTCTGTACTATTTTATATATTTGAAACATCGTAGGACGACGGACGGGAATTAGTTCGTATTTAAACCCGTTTTACAACCAAAGTGATATCTGCACCTGAGTTTGTTTTAAGAGGTACTTTGAAAATACGTCAATAATGTTTAGAAGATAGTTGAACGCTTTGTTGTTCTTTTTAAAAGCTCTCATATCCAATCTATGTCCCACACATAATCGATATTGCCCACTCTGTACGGGCTACGTGGAAACCTTTTTCTTAAACTGCGGTGAAGAGTGTACGCGTCCTGCCCGGTTAACTATTCGTCTACTTTTATTTATCTATGCGAGTAGCCTTTTGAAGTTTTGCGGTGGATGAAAACGCCGACGATTGAGGGAGATTGTAATATATATAATTTTTTTTAGCTCGGTGGTCATCTGAGCGTTTTCCAACGAGTTCTGACCGGAAACAGTTTCAAAATGATTCTTTTATATTTCAAACCTATATTGAACGGTTTTTCCCCCCGTCAGGATCAAAGTTTTGATGATGAGCGCTCGTGGCATTTAGTACATATTTATATTTTCTCAAATCATTAATCAATCTGTTATTATATCTTTATATATGTTTATTCTCGTCAACAACTCCTAAAGTCCTTGCGTACCCTTGTAGTATGTGTTACCCAGGTAGATATCGTTATCCTCTACGGTAAAACTCGAATTGCCAATTTTAAAATAGCCCCCTCTTTCCTAATTCCAAATACAGAGTCTGTAGACACTCTCCTGTGTACGTACGGTGATAAATATTTCTCGGCCTTGGTGCCGAATAGGTCGGAGGAACCTTTTTAGATTTCATAATATTTTGATCTAGGGACAAAATAGAAATCCCCCTACACTTACTCCTCGTCCGAATTCTCTGATGAGGCTCTAACGGGTGTGCTTTGGTACGTTACCTCGTCTGAAAGGAATCGAGGGGGAACCGGTTGTCTCTTAGCCAAAGGTCGCTTTTTTTCCTTCTTTTCGCCTCGGCTAGCTCGTGCAAAGTCGACTGGTCTACGTCTTAATACTTGAGGGCCCACAATGGGTATCATTATGGGTCGTCTCGATCTCTCCCTGTTTGTTAAATGTTGCTGTTGAAGCTTTATAAAATAAGCCAACCTTTGACAAAAAAAATTCTAGCTTTCCTATTAAGAATATTTTTTTTATCTGTAATAAATCGGAAGATCTGTCATCACGTTTATAATTAAATAGTTTGGGCAGAACGAAAACCTGTTTAAGTTGTGACATATTATTTAACTTAGGCTCCGACAAGAGCGGCGGAGAGAGTAGCCGGTAGTATGATGCTTAGGAATACCACAATTGAACGGTGATATATTATTACGAAACACCCTTACTAGTCAAGTTTCGCATAAAGTTTTTATACTTTATTAATTTATGCTTATCTCTTTTATTAATTTTAGTATCATTGTTTAATGTGTTAAGCGCACATTCCCAAAGTGTTTTTATAACCTCCGGGTTCACGACTTTAAGAATAGCTTTTCGCTATTTAGGATTAGCTGTTTTCAACACAGACAGAATGGGCCTATTTTTCTTGACTCGTTTTATCTAGTAGTCTAGAAGAAACAAATACGTTGCAAATAGTGTTGAATATGTCCGTTTTTAAACGTAGGCGTTTGTCCGCGTACTGACTCAAATGGAAGAATAAATATCCGTGAGGTGATTCGGTAGCTTCCTATAGATTATTTGTATTCCGGATGGATTATCCGGATTAACTTGTCTAGCTAGATAGATTATCTGTGTTTGATTGCGCGGGTTTTTAAACACCACAATGTATTTAGCGTTTAGGGAGATCTCATGAGACTTACTCCCCTGATGGAAAATGTTTGGTATGATTAGAATAACCTATAGGTTTCTATGGTGACTACCCTTTGTAAAAGGTTCACTGACTTTGTTCGAATAGGCTTCGTTCATTAAATCGTCTAACACGAGTTGAGGTCAACACTTGATTTTAAAATCAATATTGTCTTGTTCACCTTTGTGTAGTGTGACGTGACTAGATAATCGTGATGGAATAGAATTGTTCTAACTGAAACGCCTTAGAATTCTATCAAATTTATCCACACTGCACACCTGTTTTAAATTGAAAAGTAAATTCTTTGCAAATGTAGTTTTCCCACAACTAGACGGTCCCGCCAATATAAGTGTGAAAGGGACTATAAACAGCGACATCACTGTGCAGTCGTTTAGTGCCGCTTTAAAACTAAAAACTAAAAATTACTATTGCAAATTTATAGTGGTACCCCGACGAACCATTCCCTGAGAAAGTTTACATTTTAAAGCGTACAGATTGATTTTTTAGATTTATGCTCCAAACATTTATCATATTTATGATGGTTCAGATCTTTCAGGGAGGGACACCCTAAGTCTAACATATCAACCACAAGTTTTTTTATCGAGTATTTCCTTTATAAATGTTCTCTTCTCATCACACTTTACATAAATTATAGAAGCACTGATAGTAGCAAGTTTTAAACGATTAGTCACTTGTTTTGCGGTCATATAATTGTCGTCCCACTGTAGGCCATTATGACTATGTGTGAGCCAATCACATGGTTTTTGAATATGACGCGGTAATTTTGAAAACGAACGTGGGACCTTATATGTCCAGTGATGTACAACACTTCCATACATAGCTAAAACGCTACATTCTTTCACAATGTACGTATTGTTCTCATATTTAAACCCCTGAAAATCTACGATGATATTAGACATGGCTGGACAGAAACCAAAACTGTAAAGAAAAACAAAGAACAGTCAGTGTCCACTGTGGACGAGCATTATCCAACCTTAAAAAAAAGTCACATACATAAATATAACATCTAGTTAATTTTTTTTCCGTCTACGATGATGTTAGACATTGTCGATATTTTTTTCTTAATAGATGGTTGTCCATCAATTTGTGTTATCCCCTTATTATAATGTTCCAAAAAAATATTTGTATTCTTTTAATTCATGCTGTATAGAGAGGGAGATTAAATAATGCGGTTGATATCTCTATAGGCGTATGCTTTAATAAATTCTATAAGTAAATTATTTAACTCCGTGGCAGACATCAGACACAAATCATACTTCAAAGAGTTCGTGAGGTTGGATGTGCTGATTTGATCCATTATACTAAATTACCATGACCGATGAATCGGTCTTTTATAGTGGTGTTCAAATCCTACCTCCCCTCTTGGATAGTGAATCAAAGAAAGAGAAAATGTGATAAACTATAGCCGTAGGGTACGGATGTGTTGTTATTTAATCTCATACGCTTAGTGAATACAATATTAAAGTTTTTTCTCTCCATTTAGGAGATGACTATAGGCCTTTTTCATTTAATTTTTCAAGGGTTGGTCACGTGTACGAGATCCATATCTTTCAAAATAATCTCTTTAATAGTCGTAAAGTTTACAATCTTTGTATTTTCATAGTTAAGCGTTATTCCCCTGACCTTGGGGGTAGACCTGTATTCGTTCGTCTCGGGAACAAACACACTGTATGAATCATTTTTCGTTCCACCATAAGCAAACTCTGTAATGTACGTGGTCAGTTCGTTTGTCATATTGCCCAATTTGTCGCCGGTCGGTATCGTTTACGTGTCTGTCGGTCTTATCACACTGACAATAGAGTCCGTGTCGCAGTAAAGACAAGAACCACTCAAGTGTCTAAGATATTAAAATAATTTCATACGTTCACCGGTGATTACGTACGCGGCTATAGGCACGTTGACAGTGTCCAGGGGAAGGGCGGCCTCCTAGAGGTACGTCCACGTGACGCAAACAACCTCGTCGTTGGGAAAGATAAGGTTGCGCACCTCTGTGCGAGGGATGGTGCGTAGGGATAAAAACTCTTTTGGGTTGCTCACTCTGGCGGGCTGCGTCTTGTTCTTGTTTAGTGCAAATCACCCCCAGAATGGGTTTAAACACAATTTAGTAAGGGCGTGCTTTCCTGGATCCTTAAAGATTTCGTTTTTATCCAGCACTATTCCCTCAGTTTTGTAATAATCATTAATGCAATTGTCTTTGTCCACGTCTGTTTTTACCCATCTGGGGTATTCCGACGCCTCCTGTTTGATCTTGAGGAACTGGTTTATATATTCGACAAACAGTCCTCCTTCTTTGGTTTGAGGGTCGAACTGAATAATCTTATATTCCCGAAATTCGTGCACTCTAACCACCTTGTAGCCCATTTCTAGGGCTAGCCGAACCTCGTCTACTATCCTTGTGCCTGTAATAGTTCTGTCAAAGTAGTGTGTAAAATCACCTTGGTTCATCTCGTTTGCACAAGAGGAGCATAAACCAAATATTAGTTTTGTTTGAGTCTCGTAGGGCAGTATGGGGTGATACAATTTTCTTGGAGGCAAAACCGTACATTTAATTATACCCTCTTGATCTACAACGTCATCGGGACAGTCATTGGTTACAAAAATATTAATAGGATGATCTACAGGAAATTAAAATATTTGTACACCCATGGGTACAAACTACATACATCTAAATATCCCATTTTCTCGTCGGGGTTAGTCTTATAGTGTAGAGTCATAGATTCACAGCGTCCACCTTACAGTGCATCACGTGGATTGAGTGGGGCAGTTCGAATCATAGAGTGATTGTTTAGCTAAATGTCTAATTCCGTGTCTTCAGTAAGTATTTTGTCAAAGTCGCACTCTTTAATGGTTGTTACAATGTACCTTGTGGCTCTAAATGTTCGATCTCTCAACAAAGTGCATTCTTATCTTTAGGTGAGCGTCTCTTTCATCCCTGTTATATTGGTTCACCGTTTTAAAGACATGTACACCCGTGAAAGAAACAGCCATCAAACTCAAAAATCTCCCTTGTCGTCTCAAAATAACCGTCCACTATCCTTCCCAGGATTTCTATCTCACGTCCGTTGAAGACGTGTTGTATGGAAATATCGGGGTGGGTTTTATGCAGATAGAATGACCATTTTGTGGCTTTCGCAGACTGTAACCGCACCTATATCCTCCTTTGGGCAGGATGGCTACCGTATTGGGAGCTAAAAAGATATTTCTTGTAACATTAGCCGCTAGCTAATGACAAAATACTGGAAACTGCAAACTTACCCAATTCTACGAAGACGTCCGCGGCCATTCTCATGTAAACACTGTGGGCCACTTGTCATCACACACCCGGCCATCACGACCTTCCTTCTAATACTAAGGCGCGCCCGCTGGGATACATCACGCCGATTCTGCTTGCCCAAAGACCATAAGAAGAAAAGAAGTAACGCTCCGCCGAGTTTACGAGCGGGCGTCTGCTAGCTCCGAGAGGCTCCTAGAACCTTCTACACCCTATCTACATTCTTCCCCCCCCCTCCATGTTCTGCAAGCTGTGTTTTAGTGCGTATAAAAAATCGACCCTGTGAATTGTGAGCCACTCTTGGTCTGGCTGTGAAGGTCGCTTAGATCGGCGATAGCGACGAAAATTACAATGTAAGCTAAATTCCTTTTGGGTTAAATGTCTGACTTTTCAAAATTCTTTTTAGGCACTTCGATTATTATTACTTGTAAATATCCTAAAAGTTTTAAACTTGCTTTCATTAACATTTCAAGCTATGTCTACGTATAAACTAAAACTTTACTCTTGGCTGAATGCATAACATACCTGGACTTGAGACTTTTGCTCTAACTATTGGATTATTTTTGTGAATGGTTTACGATCTTACCGTCGAATTAATGTTAAAGATAAATGGGTTGAGATGCCTGACCCTTTGGACTTTATATTTTGGGCGTAACAGATTTAAATTGTATATAAGTTATAGCTAGTGGTTTCCTATTTTTATCTCTATTTATCATGTTAGGTTTAGCGTTTTAATTTTAAAGGGACTCGTTCCTTAAAACCTTGCTCTGATTAATTGTTTGTCAGAGATAGGTGAATTTGGCATTAGACTAAAACATCTTATAAATTATGTCATTCGTAAACATCGCCTGTAGACTTTAACTTAATAAAACCTTGCTAGGTTTATATGTAATTTTCACTGTGTTAGGGTAGTTTTGGTAAGGTTAATACATGGATGTTCGCCTCCGAACATGAATAGCTGGGCGCCTTCAGCGCGTGATATGTTTAGATGGGAAGTTGCCATAGCAACCGAGTTATGATGACTAATGAGAGTTGTTGGTCAATTAAATGCAAAGTTGTTGTCTAATATCAGCCTCAGCTCACACAAATAGCTAGGGTTTAATTGTATATTTTTCCCCATTCTTTCGGGGCTGGTAAAATGATGTAAATAATGTATATTGACTAGGTGTTAGTAATTGTTGAAGTTAACGTTTAATTCTTAGGTTGAGGTTATAATAGGGTATTAGTCTTCTTGCCTAATTGTTTTTTTTTGCGGCGAGCGATGAAGGTTGCTCTTAAAGCTAGCGCTAGTGGTATGAAGACGCCAAAAGAAAATGTTGTAAAGAAGTTGCATTTTGTATGACTGTTAATATACTTGTATCCATTGTTGCCGACCCTTTTTTGGGTAATTATAATAAATTACTGTTGACGGTGATATTCGTTCCTTCTCTCTATATAAGTATCATCCTTTGGTAATTTTAAGTTGAGTTGATTCATGGGAAGTAATCACAATAATGGTATAACTTCTGGGCTGTGTTTATCGACCGTTGAGGACGGCCGTGAGAACTTGCCCTCATCTATCCCAAATTGCGTGCGCTGGGTGTCATTTAGCTTACCCAGCGGATATAACCTGTTCACTCACCCAGCCCACTCTATCGATTGTTGTTGTTATTTTCTATTTTTCCTTTTTTGAAGTGTTTGAACCCCCTCATTTGGATGGTAGATCCAAATTATGGTTCATTCTAAATAAACGATTGCACGCCGACGAGATGGTGATCGATTCCCTAAGCGCGTCCGTCGAACCTAAATCTAGAAATAAATGAGGAAATGTACGGCAACCCTTGCGTAATACATTTTCGTCGTCTACACAATAGGCCTCTAAATCTGACTTATTTTCAAATAAATACCCCTGCGCTAGCTTCTCATCGTGCCATACCATAAAGTCATTTAGCTCATCCGGTTTCATATAATCTGCGCCAAACATTTCGGGACCATGTATCTCACCAATATAATTTAAATTTTCTTATGTATTAAATGAATAGAGGTAGTGTCCTTTTTTGCAGTCAAGTCCAAACGCTTCCGGGATCTGTTACAGTGGTATAGGTAGGAAACTTAGGCTGTCTTTAAGTTGCATGTGGTCCATCGTCATGCAGAGTACTTTATTTCCATTCGCGATGATTTTAGGGATGCAGTTTAACGACAGAAACCTATTTAGGATAAATAAATATAATCAGTAACGTACCTAGTAGAACGACAATTGGTTGGTTGATTGATTGATACACCTCTAAATCAATTAACAAATTGGTTTATTGATTGATACTCTTCGAAGTCATTTAACAAAATAATTTATGGAAAAAGGGATGGTTTAATAAAATGAAAATTGTTAGGACATAAAAAACTACATGCTAAGTCAATATGAATTGATGGAAGTGATAAAGAATTAATTATTCAAGGATGAAAATTGATATGTCAGGAATTTAATAACTTACAAATACATAAATTATTTTCCTAATAATCACCTAGAAATTGTTTAAGAGCAATTTGAGTTAAAACATAGGTAAGACAGTAGTTGAACAAGATTCATAAAGGAATGACATTATTTAAAAAAATATTTTGAGAATTTATCGAAAAACAGAGATTGTAAATGGTTGGTGACTGAACTGGAGTTCTTATTACAAGTGAAAGTTATATGAAAGATCAATTTAAAAGAATCTAGAAGCAAGTCTACGAGGGTAATTAGGTATTTACAAACAAATTGATAAGATTAATAAAATGTGATTAATGATAAGTTGGAAATTGACAAATTACATAAATAATCGATTAATAAAATCTAAGAAATAGATAAGGGCTATTACACAAAGTGAGTGGGTTTGTTAACTTTAGATATTATTTCTAATCTTTCCAGGTTGTCCAATGTAGACCTTAGCTTTCCTAAAAGACTAGCAGCGATTCGCCTTTGTGAATGAACAACTGGTTTAACCTCATCTTTCAGTTCAATATGATGTGTACCTGCCATTTTCCCTAACCCATAGAAAACCCCAGGGTACTTAAAGTTAATGTTATCCTTGATGGTGGACATGGCAATCATATCAACTCGCTTTATGAGGTTGTTACACCCTCTCTGTTACCTTATAGTAATAGGCCAGTAAAAATACTACATGGAAGGAAGGGAATAAGCTAACGTATAAAATAATGAAAAACAGCATTAGCAAGAGATAAAAGTAAGAATAATAGTTTATTGAATAATATGACAATAATTCATGTGGCCTTAAGGCTCTATCTGTAGTTGGAAAACATTGAGCAATGGATAGTTTCAACTAGAAACAACAGAATAACAGGCAGTCAATTTGACAGGGTTTACTTTAAAAAGGCGAAAGAAAACAAATAATAATCTTCACACAAAATTACGAACAATAAAAAGCTTTATGAGCCCTTATTTTTATTATTAAGAAATTGTCTGAGTTTCAATAGAAAAAATAAACATATTTACTGAAAAGGTTACGCTCTTACAGATATTACAATTTAAACTAACGCAAAAGTTCGACTTCAGACCATAAGCAAAAACTCTCGAGGTACCACTTGAAATTGCATAATCAAAGTCTTTTATTAGGTCGCGACATAAATGAAAACTAACAATGGTTACTGAGTTGATATTATTTTAGAAGACTTTGCAAAGTTTAAAGTTTATATAAGACAAATAATACATTTTACGTTACATAGATATTAAAAACCAAATGAATGAATTTAAATTATTTTTAAAAGAATTTAAATGCACCTCAACAAAACTTAGTTGAGTACGAACATCAATTAAAGGATATTACAAATGAATTAAAGATGCAATCCCCCTAGAGGCGACACCAAAATAATAGATTTTGAAAGTAAAATTTCTCTTTAGAAATACTCATATTTTAACCAAAACTATAAGACTACCTATCTCAGAAATTAGAAAAATAGAGTCCTAAATTTATGACCTATAGCTTCAATATTTAAATAAGCATTATGAAGATTTACACAATTTTACAACTTTCCTGGTAGAATCCATTTTTAGGAATAATCGTCTCCCAACGATATCAAATATTAATAGTCCATACAAGTTACTAAAGTCCACCCATGGTGGTGCCGGTTTCAATAGTCATCATTTTCTTCAGCACCACCATTTTATATAGCGTCTCGTTGTTAAGGGAAACAAAAGGGGGGAGAAGTCCAAACTTGCCGGTGACGTCAAGTTGGTGTAGCGCTGCGTTCATTTGGACATGTACTCCATTTCTCTTCCCGCCCTCTGATTGGTCATCACGTCTTAATCAAGATCACCCGCGGTTTGTTGATGGTGATCTTTTTAACTGGAGTCGCTGATGACGTAGGTGATCAGGCGATGATTTGGTGGTTGGTTTCACGTTCCGCAAGAGGGCAGGTAAGTCCGAGCCCACGTCTAGAATGTTATTCCTGTAGACTCCCATCAGATTACTTTTGACCAGGCAGACCGGAACATCAGGTTTTGAGACACCACGGCAGATTTGCCCCACTCGTCGAATTAGGACGTGTCGATGTTAGGCCAGTCTTGAAGGGTGTGCTAGCCAGAAGATTCAGAGGTTAAGTACATGAACAGTTTATATAGAAGAGAGTTGATTTTGTATTATGATGTTTGTATATAGCGTGAGGCTACATGGAACTAGAATAGAAAAGAGTTCTATTCTATGAGGTATAAGTTAATGTAGACGTTTTTCGGAGTGGGTAGTATGAATCGAAAGAGAATTTATGCTTATAGGTTAACATGGGGTGGGGTGTCATAATTATAACGTACTATACTAGTACCGTTACAAGGTTAAGGCTTACACATGCATCAAGGCATTAAACTCTTGCAGGCTGACAATAGAAAATTATATGAATGCCTGTTCATCCTTTCTAGTTGTACATAATAGTTTTACACTACCCAATGGCTTTATTTTATTTTGACCAAATGTTAACAAAACCACTTTAGGTTTTTCTAATGTGGGTGTGGGGTTTGACTGATTCAATATGTTTAGAGGAAGAATTATTGTCTCCGCTCCACTATCCAATTTATATTTAACTCTTAAGTTTTTTTTCAATTGTTATATCCTCATTCCACGACTTAGCATTTACCATGTCTATGTTTACAACTTTGAGCTTGTGGTCTACGGATTTAATACTATCAACATAAAGACTATCTGTCTCAGATTCATTATTTTGCTCACTGTCACTTTCTACCTAAGACTCTAGTTCAACTTGTTTTAAACTTAGGCCAACCTTATTTACACTTTTATACTTCTTTGGGAACCTTTTTGCGAAGTGATTATTTTGATGGCAGTAAGCGCATTTCCTCCCATAATCCCGGGAAGATTCATATGTGTGACTATAACAGCACTTTTTACACATAAATTTATTTTGGTTGATTTTGCTTGCACGCGCATCCACAAATTTATTTTCTATTTTCGTTAAATTTTTATGGCTTGGGCTTGGTGGGGACTGATTTCAGAAGCTTGGCAATACTTGGAAGCTTTCGCCAATCTCATATATGGATCCCGTAACAGCCGCTCCATTAGAGACTTATAAAGATGTACAAAAATTAGACGTCCTAAAATAAGGCTTTCCTCGTCCTTAAATTCACATGGTGACGCTAACTTCTTAAGTGCCGTTAAAAAGTTGTCAAACGATTGTCCTTTTTGTATAGCATGAAAAAATGTATAGAGTTCAAACAACAGGCTCTTTCTCGGGGCACAATAGCTTTCAAATTTCGAAATTGTCTGTCAGTTTATTTATATCTTCATTAACTGTCCACTTGAAGGTGTTTTACACTTCCAACCCTTCATCACCAACCAAATTTAACTATATGGATAAATTAACTTTATCACTATTCTCAGCTTTACACGTCGCGTCCAGAACTATTTGAAATTTTTGTAAGAATTCTTTCCAATTTTCAGGCACATTGCCCGAAAATTAAATTGAACCCAGTGGTTTAAAATAATGTTCCATTATTACATAAAATGTAATTTAAGTCGTTCCAATTCAAGGTGACACAGCACTATCTTTACATGATTATTCAAGATACTAAATAATAAGATAACATTTGTTAACTTCTAACACAATGTTTGGTCAGTTAGACCGTTACACAATAATTAAACCGTTATTTCAGAGTAGCTTTTATTCTGATACTTATTTAAGAATCTACAATATTGAATTAAGTTCATTTCATGTAAATGTTTTTACAGCCAAATGCTGACATTTTTAAAACAAAAACACTTTCAGTGACACATTTGCGCCATAGGAACCACTCTCACAAATCCAGAATTCAGCTCCTTGGACTTTAGATGACAATATCTAGCTCTACGCTTTTGTAAATTGTAAAAAGTTATTTTGGTTCCTGCAGTAGTATAAAAGAGCGCACTGTGTTTGATAAAGTTTATTAAATTTAATTTTCTTTATTTAGTTTAGTGTGATCTCTGGCTATATAAGACGGAATGTGATCTGTCATGATCTGTGGTCTCAAAGTGTGTTTACAAGTTGTCTAGGGTTTTACAATGCTTCTCATGTACAAACCTTAGAGAAAGTCCAGCAATCGCTAGAACATATATCGTTCTCAAGATTTGGCCTGGTTTGTATTTCTTATTATGTTCCAATAACGAACAAAATTTTATTTATTTGTATGTAGTCTTACGCTTATTTTTATGTCATCCAATTAATTAGGGCTATTTTGTCAATTTATTCTTAATCTTTTATACCCATCAATGTTGAGGATAGCATTGCCGTCAATTCATGTATTAAAAATAGGAAGCACCTTAACCATATTAATTCAGACGACTACCTAGTAGTAAAAAAAACCCTAAATTTGATATTCAAATAAAACAAGTTATTTCATGTTCTGGGAATAATTCCATATGTCATAAATTTAGGTCACAAATTATTTAATATATGCTGTATTCAATATCTCTACTCATGCGCTGTCACCTTTATACGTAGATATATCGTTGCAATCGGCATTAATTATAATGTGACTTAGCGAGATCAATTCAAACTGTCACCAAGAATGAAAAAAATAATAACACATACTTGAGTGACCTGGCGATTTAGGGGTAAGGTGCCAGACTTCTGTGCTGGGGGTTTGGGGTTCAATCCCGGGCCCTGGCACAGATTTATCTGATAAGACGTGTATTAATCACAACTTGTGAATGTGTGGAATGCCAGGCCTCCGCTGTGGTTCGGATCCCACGTTATAACTGTAGGTCCTCCATTTCATCTCACAATCACCCTACCATTACACATTAGCGTAAGTGCATATAACCTGAATGGGTAGTAATAATAATAAAACGATGCCAATCCATTTCTCTTTTTAGCACCGCACCTTACAACTCATTTGGGTTGTATGCTTGTGCTGATATTAAATGCCGTAATCATTTATTTTCATTAGGTGTCTGATAGATGGCGTTTGACATAGTTTCTAATATCATTGGTGGGTAGTAAGTATACACTGATTTTCGTTGGAAGAACAGTAGAAAAAATTCAATCATATTTTATTGTGGTCAACATTGATAAAATTTTACTATATCATTAGTGTTATTCTATAGGTATTGGTAATATCTATCAAACGTAACAGCTGCAGATCACATGGACTGCCGTATGAATCGATTAAAATTGTTTTGGTAACTTTAGTAACTAACTTCTATTGTTCTTCCTACCAAAATCATACTATAGAACCACATTCCCAAGGATTTAGTAGGGTTCATTGCCGTTTGAATTGGTTGATGCAATCTTCAATAGGGAGAGCGTGTAGCGTGTTAATACATCAAGGCTATAAGTTAAGGATCCTTCCAAGGAGGAGGTATTTTAAAACATATTTTAGATAAAATATTGATATTTACCATATATTAAATGTTTGCAGAAAAAAACCCTGAAGAGTCAAATAACACAAAGATTAAAAAAAATACTTAAGAAAAGAATTTATACAAGGATCACAAGGAACTAATATTCACATTTAACATTTACTTAATGTCCATGTAACACAACATAAAGGTTATTCTTGTGTTTTAACTTAATGTTTACTGGTAGACCTACTTAACTAAAGTGCATATAACCCGAACGGGTAGTAAGACGCGGTGCTAATAATAATAATAATAATACCTAACTTAAGGGTTGTTGAGGGTAGAACTTTGATATTATGTGAGCATTTTGTGAAGGTTGCCAAATGTTCTAGCTAGCCAATCATACTGCAAGCAATATCAACACTTTATTTAGTTACTTTATTTGTTTGAATGTGATATACAAACTACTTCTTAGGTATAGTTTGTCCACAACAAGTGAACTCTAAAACATCATAACTTCTGGTTACACTTTATTTTGTATATTTAATAAGCTTATATTGGAAGTACTTGTAGCCTAACCAGCCCTAAATGCTTAGGCGTCATTTTGGTTAATTTTTTTTAAACCGTCAAAATTCTGGTTTGTGCTTTGCTTCCATTGTTATGTGAGTCCATTAACTTTCTTTAGGCCTAAATCAAGTGAACATTATGTTGATCATGATCCTAGTATCACTCACCTAAGTGACCTTTATGTCATTGTTTAAATGGCCTTGTAAGGTGAAACCTCAGTCTTTCCATATATTTCCGTCAGTGGCGTAACATCAACAGTGTGGGCTCTTGTGCAAAATCTGTAAATGGGCCCCATTAAATAAATGATTTTTACAACATACAAGAGTTAACACACATGGGTATAAGTTTTTCTTTCGCCCACTCGGACAATTTTTTGAAATTCATCTCATTGTGATAGTCACCACCTTTGGCTTTTGGTATTAAAATAAGAAATGCATTTTATACAAATCCCTCATCTGAACCGGCATGGACAATAATCCACCTCTGTCCTGCACCATCATTTTTCAGTACTCCTGTTGTTTCTGGATCTTGACAACATTTACTCACAGTTTACAATGGATGAATCCAGGTTTCATCAAGCTATACCACAGAACGTTTTTGGTACTCTAATTTATCATTTTCTCTCATTCTTCTTAAATACCTAGCCCTCCATGCAACTATTTCGCTTTTCTCAATTAAAATTAGTCTTTTATTTTTACACTTTTAAACTCAAACCCCATTTTTTTCAATGCTCCTCTCAGTGTTTCTTTTCTACCAGTGAAATTGATTTCTTCTCTTACTACTGCTAATAATTTATTTCAAGTTGATACATCCTTTTTAACAATGTAGAACCTCTGTATAAGTCGTTGAATAACACACAAGTCAAATTCATTGAGAACAATTTTTCTGCTGCTGGGTTTGAGCTTTTTTCCTAGAGTTGAAAGTTTTGTTTGTGTTTCACTTGCCACAATTCTTTCCTTTTGAATTTACAAATAGTACACGCTGATTTTCCTGTAGTTTCTGCTGCACGTTTTCTGACTCGATAAACCGGGTGCTTAATAATGTCCCTATAGTTTTTCACTTTCATAAAAATAATTTATATTTGAAATAATTTCACCTCTTTCACTGCGAATAGTTGGCTTAGGATGCTTATTTAAAACCATTTTAAAAATACTTTACATAACTTGTATTTAAAGTTGATTAGGCATCTGTAATATTTGTCAAAATAGGAAAAAATAAAGTAAAAACATTCTAAACAAAACTACTTCAAGTCCTAAACTATCAAAATTGGCCCCCTGATAATCTGACCGGAGTGTAAACAAGAAAACTTCAAGATAACGACTGATTATGTGTAACATTGGTCTCCCCCTTCATTCTTCAAGTAGTTGACATTCTTTCCGCATGCATTGACATTCTTTCCGCATGCATTGGTTTACTGTGTCAAGTAGTGGCCAGTACATCGGGCAGGTAATCCCACAGCTATACAAATGAACACAACCTAATTGTACCAACCTTACCACTAAATGCGAACTAAGAAATATTGTTAAAATATAAATTTCTTAAAATTGCATCATTTGATTATAAATATTTTTTGACTGAACATTACAACTTGGAAAAAATAAATTATCTTCTCTTACTTAACAAGCCAGACCCTCAAAACTCTGGACCCTGGCGCAGTTGCACCACCTGCACCATTGATGGTACACCACTGATCTCCGTCCACTTAAACCAGAATAATACATTGATTAGTCATTTCTTAAAAAAAGTTATTTTCACTAATAAAATTCATCTAAAACATGTTGCACACCTTAGACTAAAACACACACTAAATTTATTGTTTATACAAGTCACATAAACTGTTGGCACTGACCACACTACAATTAAACAAAAGAATCAGTCTAAAAACATGAGAAATATGTTATATGTATGAGTTCATTTAAATAAGTGAATGTACTTATATATTCATTGTTATGATACTTTCACAAGCCAGTTAATAAAATTTCAATTTATCTAACTGATGTATAACATGTAATATGTATTTTAATTATTTTCATTTACAGGAAAACACATTGACTACAGCATGTAAATAATTATTATGTATTTATTATCAGATATCACTGTTTCTTACAGTTATCTTTTAACTTTGAACTTGTTAACTAATAAAATACATGTTATTTAACTTAATCCCTCCAGCCCCCCTGTTTTCCGAAAAGTGTATTATGATTATCCGGAATTTTGGACTAATGGGGTTTTACTATTTTTTAAATAATCAATTGCCGATGGTACAAATCATACAATGCCTTCATAACCATTCTAGCGTACAGGATCACAAATATAGGGAACATTATCATGGGTAGGTAACCCATCATTGTCAATATAAATTACATTCCATAAGGGATTTTGGTGAACTGTTGGTGAGTTTTGTTTAAATGCAATGCTAGAGGATATTTATAAAATATTTTCAAAATTTATGAATCTCAGCGTTGTTCAATTCTCTTTACTATTGTGTATGTAATAATGTGAATAAAATATCGAAATATTGTACCACTACCAATAAAGAGTTTAATATGGGACGGACAATGTGTATCATCACCCTTTTAATATTTCTTAAATTACAATATCCATTAATATTAAGTGCCTCTATGCCCTAAGTAAACATAAAGGTGTCAAGAAAAGAGTTCATCATCTGTTTAACATAAAAAATAGGGATCAACTGAAATGTTTAATTTAAATTTTATAAAATACTGGTAACCCTCTCGTAGCACAATACCTCTTTTTTAAAACTTTGTTATAACACTTCAGTTGGCACGATTGAGGTTAAGAAATGGTAGATTGATCTTTTGTTTCATTTAGTGTTCTGCACCAGTTAATAGCATAATACTTAACCCCTTCAACAATTTCATATACCATAACTTGTCCAATCATCTATCTTTGACCAAAATGTACTTTTTTTTAAATATCCTTTTATGAGTTAANTGGTTAAATATAAAATGTCTCTTTTTGTGTTTCAGATAATTTAAAAAATGTCTAGCAATGAGAAGCATGATGTCATCAATCTTATAAAATCATGTCTTTTGTCTGTTCAGGGTAGTATTTCTATCAATAAGTTAGATGGTAAGTAAAAATTAATCAATACCTTACATTTTTAATGTCCTTTGAAATTCACCCAAGATAAATAAAAGCCGATACAATTAAAATAATATTTCAAATACATTCTAAGTCTTATTTGTTAGTGTTGGTCTCCCCTTATCTCCCCTCCTCCTTATAACTTTAGAATTAATTTACAAATGTTAACACACTCATTTCCAAAAATAAATCTTTTAATTATACTTTACTCTTGTGCCAAAGTCACCAGAGAAACGGGGGGTGAAGGGGGTGGATGCAATAAAACTTTTATTCTAAAGGTATTTATTGTTGGCCGACATTTTTTTAGGGTTGAGGAACTATAGGAAAAAATTTGTTTGTTTTAAACAAACTTAGTGAACACACACTCACTCCTGAGGAAAATTTATTGTTTGCTTAATTTTTCTTGCAACACTCATTTCATGCCAGAAAAAATGTGTATTCGACAAGTTTGACTCAAAAAACAGACACCATTGGGTTTCCCACACCTACTGGCATTCTTCTCTTAGAAGTGCTACACATTACAAATAAAAAATTTAAAGTTATGAAACTTTTATTGATCATATTTGGTACAAAATTAGGCCTCTATTATGACATAATTAATACTTTTAGTATCTTGATAATACTGCCCATAGTAGTGAATTTAACAAACACTTATGTGAGGTTTTTTACAAGTCAGCTGGAAGAGGGTAGAGGTGGTGGCTCAATTGTATGAACACAAGGACATGTTTCCCTCCAAAATTTAGTAATTTAAATATAAGAGTCTTTATGGTGGCAACCATGCATAGGATGGTGGAATTCTATTCTGTTAGTGTTCAACTATGTGCTACATATTTTGAGTTTTTTTTTTGCACATATTCGGCTGCAAACCAAATATTTATAATATCCTAATTAGATCCTCATGTATCACCGCTTCTCTTATCTTATAGAAGAAGTGACGAATACATTAACAAAATATATACAAACAAGGAAAGGGAGAAACAAGCATAAGAGAGATATACAAGTTTAACAAATCAGTTTATTTAAATTTAAACAGGTTGAAAGTAATACATATGGTTTGACGAGATCATACAAAACATTTCATTGTTTATTAAAGGAAATTAAATCAGTTATTTTATACATTGTTATCCCATCAGGGAATGTTAGGTGTTAAATACCTTGGTTAGACCTGCAATCAACACAAGTATGGTTGTGTCTATATTATGAAAGGGTGTTAAAGTAGAACTAATACACATTAAACTACAAAGGTGTGTCTGCCTCAACACAATGGCAATTTAAATTGAAAGAAATTATTAATTTAAGGTTAAGCAACAATACATAACACCACTCCAGCCTTGTGGCTACTAAACTTTGACCAAAAAGGCATTTACAAGAATAATAGTTAACGATACCTAATTCTAGAAAGCCCTGATTTAAAGAGTTACATTGTTGGTAGTTAAATGAGCTAGCTAGCATGAGTTAATTCTATATTGAGTTACGAGATACAAAGGTTAAGCTCCTAGAAGAGGAATTATAGGTTAACAAATAGTTAAAGGTGAGCTACCAGGAATCTAGTCTATAAAGATACTATGGCAGGTCTATTCCCCATTGTACTGCCTGGTATTCTATAGTATATTTATATTTCAACACAAGTCTGGATACAGACTATAACAACTGCAAACATTTTAATTCAAGTGGCGCATGAAGCGGGTTGGACAAAATAAACAATAGCCCACGGGCCACTACTCTGCACTAGTAGCATACCCACGAGTTGAGCACCGTAGCAAGGTACACCAATAGAAAGATTAGAGACTGGTATCAGTCAAAGACCCAACTACGTCATGGAACAAAGTTATAGATAATCTAATCTACACCATTATTGGATATAAAGATTTAAACTAGCCTGAACATGGCCATAAAGTATAGTGTGTCTGGTTATTGCCTAGGTATTTAAGACTGTCTTACGGACATAAAAAAAACAAGTCAGAAACTCTGACATATTAAACTAAGTCTTATGGATATAGAAAAATAGAGCGTAAACTCTAACATTCAAAACTATGCCTTATGGGCATAGACAAACAAGTCAGACACTCTGAAATTCACATCTATATCTTATGAACATTGTGGAAACCATCACAAAGACCCTATCAAAGATTATTAGGTTAAGTACTCATAATCACAAACTTTACTTCATCTGCGACGAGGAGGAGAGATCGACGCCTCAAACGTTGTGAGAGGGGATGTAAGCAGTCTGTTACATTTAAACTTAACATAATACATATTTAAGGGAGCTGAAAACAAAATCTTCATTTAAGTATCAATCCAAATTAATTTTTCTTATAACTTAATTATGACATTGAACATTCGTGTATGCCTATAACATTAGTAACTGTGCCACTTTATGAAGCTTGACTTTCTAAATATTTACTGGCTTCCATAATTGTACATCTTTAGCTTACTGTGTAAGCATGCATTGTAAAAGCGGCTTGTCTAAGCACAACAAATAAAACTGATTTCCATACAAATGTTGGAATAGTTGTATTATTGAAGGAATGAATGGAGATAATCTATTACATTTAAAGTGTATTCATTTATAGTTACTATTATTATTTTAAACTGGTTTAGTTTGTTTTGGTTAAGTGTAATATAAGGCAAACTAGCCTTAACTTCGCCAAAATATGTCAAAATAAATTAAATAACATTGAGATGTGAGTCAAATTCCATTGTCTGAATGATTATGACACAACAATATAAATTACATTCCATAAAAATGCTCATGGTAACTTATATTTGGATTCTTTGTGTCAAACTAAAATTAAAACTCAAATCATGCTTAACATTATTTATGTACATATTTAGTCTTCACTTTTATATAAAGTGCCACAGCTTTGTTGAAGTCTCGTCTAAGGTACATTTGATTTTTATTGGGGATGTTCATGTGGGCATTTTTCACTTCAAGTTGAATTTGAGTAAAAAAACATTGAGTTTCTTTTCGAGTTCCTGTAGTAGGGAGCATCATTTGTAAAAGAAATATTTCAGTCAAATTTATATAATAGAACCATGCCTAAACCATAAGTAATTACAAACTTTTTTTTATAGAATTACATTTTTTGTGGAAAAAATTTATAGTCACACAAATTCTAATTTTAAAATAAAATTAAAATAATTGTACAATTTCTTTTAATTAAACAAAAAGGAAATATTGAAGGACTCTATTTGCTATGAATTATATTTTAAAATTGAATAAAATTAATGACAGTAGGAATTTTTGAGAAAAAGATTATAAATTCCAAGTACTCAAATTTTTTGAGTTTTGTAAACATTTTAGAATAAAGTTCAAGCAGCTACTAAAGTTCGACTCAAACTCACCCCTCATTCTTCTTATGTTACTTCTGAAGACCTATTTTTATTTTGCTTGTGAGCTATGGAAGAAAATAAACACTTTTTTTTAATAAAATTAGTTCATTCTTGTTTTAAATTAAAAACTGATTGGTTTTATGTTTTATTTTTTCAGATGATTATCTATTATTAGAAGGAATCAGAATACCTTTTAAGAAGTTTGGCTCTACAAGTCTTGAATATTTCTTAAAAACTATTCCAGAAATAGAATTTACACGAAATAGGTTTGGACATACTTTAGTTAATGCTAGACCTAGCAAATCTACAGAGCACATTGCATCTTTTGTAGCCAAGCAAAAACCAAAGCAAAGATCAAGGCATGGGAATGTAAGTAGTAATTGAATTAAATTTTCACTTTTATAAATATTATTCTATTTAATATTTTGTTATTCATATCTATTAAATAGTCTAATTATTTCAATTATGAAAATAATAATAATAATAATAATAATAAAAGTAGCTCTACTTATAATCCAGGGGGGGGGGTGTCCGGACCCCCATCTCTCTACACCCTTGTGCCTTGTAATTAAAAGGCCTCTAATTTAATGTGCTAAGTTTTCGTTGAAACTGTGATGTACCTATTTATAGGTAATGTTCCACTTTATATTCTATTTTTAAGTAGCCCAAGTTGTCATTAAAGCTGTAAGTATCATTATATACCAAGTTGCACTTTAAGCACTTAACTTTTTGAATTAACATTGCCCATTTTTGTAAAGTTATTGTTGCCAGAATAAAATTCTTCACAAATTTTACCTTTATTTTTATCTTTTGTTTAGCATAGGTTTAGAATCAATAAATAGGAATTGTGTGTGGAATTGACAACCAACCAGCGTTTAGGATCTTGGTGGCCTGTAAAAATAAATAAGTGGTTAAGCATGCTGACACTGACCAAGCTGCTAGAAGAACTTGAATATGTCTGGTTCATGTTTTGTCATATAAATCATTGATTTTAGAAAAAAAACTTTCCATGGAAAATTGATGGAAGGACTGGGGACCACGTGAGTCCACATTATAATATCTAATGATTTGAATCCTTTTTAAATTTTGTTTGGTTTGTTTTTGGTTTAAACTGTAAAATAATTTTTTTACTCTACACAATAAATTAGTGAAATTTCAGCTAATTGGTTTTTTATCATGGGCAAACTACTGTTTCCCCACCCCCAACACCATAAACCAGCCCAACAACAGAGATGAGCGCTGTACTGGAAAAGACTGACTGCTGTATAATTTTCATTTGGATATTACAATGTCAATAAAAGTGGTCCCTGTCCTTCCACCAACTTCCTGTGGTAAGTTTACTTCTTAAGGGGAAGGACTACCTTGTAAAACTTGAGAAACTCTATCAGCGCAACTCCTAAGAAACATCCATATTTTGAACTATTTGGATTGTTTAACCGGCACTGAGCTAGAGTTGCGTTGTTGTCATATCTGTCAAGTTTGGTTTGAAAGAGTGAAGGAGGAGTGGGCTAATCTGTTGTTTACATTGGTCAAATTTCTTGGAAGGGAAAGGGGATAGAGAGACTAGGATGGCTTTTTATCAAAGACCACTCACTTTGTAGAAATCTGCTGCTTTATTTTTAGGTTGAACTCAAATTATCACTAGTATGATTTATTTTATATTTCTTACCTAGTGGAAGAAAACATTTTTCAATCGACTTTCTCGTTTTAGACTGGTGATGGTGATGAGTTTGGGGTTCAAATCTTTGTAGAGTGTACTGAGGGTGTTTTTTTTTCTTCTTAAAATGGTTCCATACACGCAATTTTTATTTACTTATTTTTAGCACTGTGACTTATTACCCGTTTGGGCTATACACTTATGTACTAATTACTCTAATGTGTTAGGAATGAGGAAGGTTAAATTAAGAGGAGGGGCATTCACATTTTTGTGGAGTGAGAGCAGAAAACTATTTAGGAAAAACCACCTGAGTACACCCGACCAAAATCGAACCATGATCTCCCCATCTTCAGCATGTCGGTTTAACACTGAGGGTAACACACTATTAAAGTGGAGTTCTGGTGGGGGCGAAGCCCAAATCCCAGTCAGGTGTAATAAGGGTATTTTTCTCTTAAATGGTTCCACACTCTCAATATACGCAAATGTGGATACATTCGATCTAAAATGTCACCCTCCTCATTCCTAGTTTATTAGAGTGATTAACGCATGTGTATAACGCAAATGGGTAGTAAGTTGCAATGAGAAAAAATACTATTGTGATGACTACCAAGAGTGTCGGTGAAGCTTTAATAGTATAGGGTGAGGTAGTTGGTAAAAAAAATATTTTTGAGGACTTTTTAGGGGCTTGACCAATGGTAAATGTTTGAAAATGGAATGCCACTAAATCTATTTAGGGTGGGCCTTAAGCATATAAAAATAATAATAGATTGTTATAAAACCTATTTGAAGTTTGATGCAAACCATCTTTCAGCTTCAAACTCAGGTATATCAGAGGGGAGTTAAACAAACTGGTGGAAGGCACATTTCGGTGGGGGGAGGGTTAGAGAAGAAATTGGTGGTAATACCCCGCCCTATTAACCCTACCCCCTTCTCAGTCCACCCTCAGTGAGAACCACTGGATATAAAACTATCGACACACACACACACACACACACTGTGGAATGTCAATAATTTCCTCAGCATTTGACTTAACCAAAGCTATGAGGGGTGAGGACAATGCCTGAGAGTCACAATGGTTACTTAATTTTCTTTAAAATATTCATACGTCAAGTCATGTAATCACTTTTGATGGAAAATATCAAAATCATCATAATAATAATAATAATAATAGACATAAAAAAAATTCTATCTCTTAAACCTTTCTTTCATGGACGTAGAAAATTGGTGTTCAGAGGTCCAGACCCCCTTGAAAATTCTTAGAGCCTTTAAAAGGAAAT
>CABFOV010004963.1:7268-47209 GCA_902141375.1 Timema poppense | reverse complement strand
GGTGGGAGGGACGTGGGCGCTCCCATCGGGATCGAGTCGGGGAGTGAGGGCTTCAATAAATTCTGACATAAACATACTTCAAATTTCGAGAGGAATTCTTTGAGTACTTTTTCAGTATAGCGCTAAATTTGAGAATAATCCTTTAATGAAGGGTATAACATGAAATTTGCGATTAGTATTGAAATTTATAAAAATAAATAATAACATATTTAGTGATTATTAAGAGGGAACAATGGCGTATTCTCTGGTTATGCTAGTGACCTTTCCCAATGTCTAGGGGGTGGCAATATATTCCTTTCCGCTCGCCCATAAGTAATTGACCAATGAGCTCGGGTTTTCACAACCCAGGTCATGCTGTTCCTGTGAAGAAAGCTAAGTCTTGTGCCAACTATTGAAAACAGATTCAAGATCACAACGTTTATTTATTAAGCTAATTTAGTTAAGTTTAAGTAAAATTACATAAAATATATATAAAATTAATTGTAAAATAATAGTATATGTAACAAGCGATAAATTATATACTAATTAAATACTTTTAGTTATGTTTAGGTATTCAAGTCACATGTATTATCATGTATTTGGCAAACACATTCAACCACTCTTTCAAATTCAGACATTTCAGCACTGATAGAGTGGGGAGGGGGGGAGGGGGTATGAGAGGGCTACTTTAACTATAGTTGATGGTAATTCTTGTTTTTCTTTAGTAGAAAGGATCGTGGAGTTTTAAGAGTGTTCTTTTAGTTTTTGTTTTAAATTAATGACCTATTAAACATTGTGATTTTTTACAACTATACATCAAAGAATCCCAAAAGTCAGGAGTGTGATTTCAACATTTAAAGATGATTTTGAAGGAAAAGATAAAATAAAATATATTTTCATATAATTTACTTAATCAGTGGCGCACCCAGCCATTTACTTTAGGGGTAGACATTCAATCAAGGCTGTAGCGAGAATGACATTTTGATGGAGGGAGCGGGTTTGGGGTTGCACAGCCTCCTAAGCCTTGAAGGCAGAGAATATTTATAAATATTAAATGCTTTTATAAATCTTTTGGGGTAGTTTTATAGTAATTAAGAGTTTTAAATAATGCAAATGGTATCGAAGCTATTGTGTATATGTTTTTTCAATTGTTAATTTTGAATGTAACGGCAAACCTTTTAAATATTAGGCTTAAGTCTGAAACCTAGTCTTAAAATGTAGCATATACATTCGACACATCTTCAATGCTAAATATTTTAGTTATACTTAATATTATTTAAATTTCTATTAACATTATTTGTGGTGTTGGGGAAAGAGGGGTAAGAGTGTCAAATACCCTGTTTTCCCCTCGACCCTTGGGTGCACCCCTGCTCACAGCAAAATATATGTGTAAATATCTTAGCAATAAATCAATGACGTAGTGATAGAATAATAATAGTCCGAAATAATCTCCCCTATATTAGTCAGAGTTTACACATCTAAATAGCTTCTGGAGCATAAATTATCAAGTTGGGAGACTCGTTTGTTTCCAAGCAGCATTGTGTAAGATAAGTTAGGCTTTATAAAATAGTTTTAATTTCAACGTGATTTGGACAATCCACTTGATTCCCTCTCACCAAGATCTGATGGACACTTGATACATGTACTACTTCATTTTACTCTTATTATGATTGTTTGCTTTGAGTATTTCTGTGTGCTTTTAATTACACTAGGCTAATTGAATAGGATTTGTCTCTCTTATGCATTCAGAAATGTGTCTATACCACTCTTAGCTCCGACATTAATATTTACTTAAATTTCTAACCATGAAGATATCATTACAATTTGAGGACCACCTGGCTATGTGTTCTAGTGGTCATAGGCTCTGGCTTCGGAGCCAGAGGTTCCGGGTTTGATTCCCGGCGCGTCCAGGTTATCTGGGAAGTAGGGAGTCTGGAATGGGCTAGATTCAGCCTAAGGTGGATAAATAAGGAGCTACTCAAATAAAGTATTAGTGGTTCCGGTATAGAAAGCCGAGCTTAATGGCTGGAGTCATCATTGTGCTGACCACATTACACCCTCTATCCACAAGAGTTGGCACTGATTCGTCAAACAGTTTGGTAGCCACTCGATAGGTATAGCCTGAATAAGGTCTGACACCATGGAGCTACTTTTAATACATTTTGAGTGGATGGTAATCATCGTTATGGATAAATAAAAGAAGAGAGAATATGAGAGTGGGGGGATAGTGGGGGGAGGGTGGGGGCTCAAAATTTCCTAATATAGCATACAGTTAAAAGTAAATAATAAATGTTCGAGAACCACTGTTCTATATGGGCACATCTTCAAATATATCCCTTGAAATAATCCCTTGATGTTCTTGGACAACGGTGGTTGGGGGTCCTCGGCCCCCAAATCTCCGTTGCAACTTTTAGAGTACAGCTTACCTATTAATTTTTCCCAGAATATGTCACTGAGAGGGAAATAAGTTTAAAATTATAAAAATTAACACGTTATGCGTGTGATATTATTCAAATATTTTGTTTAAAGTCCGTTATTCAAAAACACATTATTTTAGAGATATTTATTTATTATTAATCAATGAAATAGTAGTAATAAAAGCGAAAAAATAAATTTAAACCTAAATAATATTTGTGCAACAAGGTGAGATGCTCACAACCTAAATTTGGATAGTTTCATTAAAACCCATTTTCAACATTTTAATATTCAATGTGATTGTTTTAAGTATTAATAATAATTACTGTATTCTAATCATTTAATAGTGTTACCAATAACAATTTTAAAAAATGAAATCTGGTTAGTGAGATAGTATTACGTGACAATAAAACTAGTAGTGACTTTAACAACTATTTAATTGGTTTAATTTATTGAAGGTGGTGCGCTCTCCCCACGCTCCATTCCTGAATCCACCTCTGTTATAGCAATGATTTATCACTCTCTTTTTATACCCAATATTCAATAATTACTTATTTTAATGGTCAAAATTTATAAAAGAGAAATTTAATAGCAATGCGAGAACCATAAGATGTGCATCCCCTAATAAAATGTCGAAAATTTTAACAGGAAGTCAACATTTTAATACGAAGTGTTGACTTTTGGAGAACCAATATCGATATTTTTTATTGGTCCAGATGTACAAAGGAAGACGTTAATTCTTTAGAAATATAATTATAAAATTTAAAGCCGTAAGTCAAAAAAATTGTTTGTAATTATAGCACAATTTGTTCACGGGTTCACTAGTGTATATTATATTAAAAATTTTGAGTAAATATCCACATTGTTAAACACTATAGCGAGAAAGTCCATGCGGAGCTCCGTACAATTTATTTTGTAGTGACATACATACCACGGATACCAATTTGGAACAAAATCGTTAGAGCTGCTTTCAAAATATTTCCAATTTTCTAAAATTACTCATTAGCCCTTCAACTAATTTTTACCCAAATATAAGGTGCTAACGCACTTATTTGGGAGGTCAAACATAGTCTATACATCAATTCCAATCAAAATCGTTAAAGCCATTTTAGAAATTGGAATTAAAAAAAGCACTCATCAGCCTTAATTTGAGGGTTAAGGTGGAAGTGAAAAAAAATCTGGAGGTATAAACTTGTAAAAATTAAATATCAAGTTTGAACACATACATAGTAGCTAGTGGGGCAGTTGGGAACACCACTTCCGCTCAACGGGTCAAAACACTTTAAGTTTTTTTACCGGTGACGTAATAATTGCGTGTTTTGTCACAACATTCCCTCTGGGTTTTACCTGGTGACTCATACCTAGTGCTGGTATATTTCCGTCTGACCTGAATTTCCCATCCATTTTCCCTTTGGTTACTTCCATGACGACATGGGGTTTACGACCTGTTGTCCTTCAATATCGCAAAGGTGGTTTATTTCTGGTCTTCTTTGTGACAATGGGTTTTCCCTGATGACTCATACCTGGCACCAGTTTGGTGGCTTGACAAGACAAGTAGAGACAGGAATAAATTGTGACCTTGATTGATGTTGCAGTGGGTTTTCCTTGGTGACGTCATCACTCGGTTGCAAGCTTATCTGATAACAGCTATAAATGTCAGCACCCGCTTTAAAATCCTTTCATTGTATAACTTGTCTTCGAATGTTAAACACGCAACCCAGGATGAGTGATTACACCTCGTTGACGGATCTGGGTGGGTAAATGTACTTTTCTAACAGACACACTCATTATTTATTTGTGGTTAAAATCAAAGTGTATACATTTAATTTATTTCAAATTACAATTAACCATGGCAGAGGTATCTAAGTTTATTAATTTATAATAGGTATAGAAGAATTAAAACTATAGATAATTTTAAGGTGTCTAAGCAGCCACTTTATTGGATGACATTTGGATAAAGTTATGCGGAACAAGTGTTTATTATAATAAGTGGTAGTTTATTAAAAAACAAATTCCTAGCTATAGTTAAAGGGTAATTAACTTTATTAGTAGTTCACTAATGACTGAAACAAGAGTGGTTAAGGTACATTAAATAATGTATTTTTTATTTAAGAGTAGTTTATTGAATACAGTTATTACAAATTATAAAATTAATTTAGGGAAATTTACTAAACACTAAATTTTATTTAAAATACGTTTTGAACAAGTGTTTATTATAACTAACATAATAATGTGTTAATTGAGAGTAGTATTTTAAAATACCACAATGCCATCAGTTTTTGTGGAACACTGCACTTATAAAATACATTGGATAGTCGAGCCTAAATGAACCCGAAAAAACATTTAAAAATAATTGTTGGATTTAAAAAGCACTGTTGTACTTTTCGAAATGACCTAAACACCCGTTCTCCCCTTAAAAAAAAAGGCTGTCTTTTTCTAAACAAAGCGAATAAATCTTGAACATTCACCATAATGTACAGGGAGATATATGTAAAGCTCAGTCGTTGGCCAAGGACGCCCGATTACTGTCGAGCTTTTAAATAAAGACACCAAGAGCAGGGAACGCTTCAAAGTGATGCGTGTGTTATCATAAAGTACACATGTATAAATCATTGGCCTGGACAAGCTGACGCTGCTAATTGACTCAGATTCCCTTAACACTCTGGAGATTATTTTATTTTTCTATTATATCATGTAGATAAGATGTTTAATATTTTTAAGTTCAAGCTATATTTAATATCAAACTAATCTGTTCCGTTGTATTTTTAGAAAATGAGCTGTTGGGAGATCTGCAGAGATCTGCATATCTAATGGCCCTCGGTTTCCACCTGGAAGAATTGACCGCAAATGGTTGGTAATTGCTGGACAATGAAAGACCAGATTTACAAGAAAGAGTAATAAGCTTTTAAAAGCTAAATAAAAAACAAAATAGCACCATGCAAAATTGTTTCAAAATTTGAATAAGATGTTAAATTGCTGGGGGTTTTCATGAACAAATTTGGGGACTATAATTTTTTGTTTTATAAATACTAAACGGTAAATATTATATTAATTTAAGGTGATTTCCTTGTTACAATATTATGGTATGACATCTTGTCTCAGTTGGTAGAATGCCTACCTTCTTATATGGGTGTACCGGGTTCGAGCCCTGGCAGGACCATAGCTATTATTGTGAAAATGACTATGAAAATTAATAGGTAGTTTTTGTATGATTATACATAGACGTCACTTACGTCAAAATATTCTAATACAAAGTTATGTTTGTTTCAGATGCATGGGACCATTGTATGATGTCTCCTACACATTAGGTGTCTATGGAGATTCCGATAGTATCACAGCCACCACCATTCTTAATGCTTTTAAAGGACTTTTTAGGCTGTGAATCCGATTGATGCATCCATAGGTGACGTTAAAATAATAAAATTATAGATGTATAAAATATTATTAATATTATAAGTTGAAAGAGCATATAATGAGAAGATTGCTTAGTAATTCTCTATAATAGACATTTTGAAAATAGAACCAAACTTAAAGTAAAGGAAATGTCCTGAATATTGTGTGAAATAAACAAGTGTTTTTTAAAAATGGGGGATACGTTTTAATATTTGTTAATTATACTGTCCACTCTGGGGGGAAAATATAATTATAATGGTCATTTTGTTTTCAGGAATTATTTTTCGAGCTTTCATGATAACTTATTTGATTTTAAATGTGCAAAGAATAATTTTTTAACTGACTTTGGCTGAAAAAGTATTGTTTCAAGTGCTTACTTTGTAGTTAGTTTGATGTGTGTTTGAATTCAAATTATTGTGTTTAAGTTCAAATAGATAATGGAGATGCCGGTACAAGACACTGGAAAGACTCGGTCTCGAGCACATTACCATCAGCACCCATTCAGCTGGTGGGAGTTTTGCCCCCTACAGAAATTGGAGACGTTATCCCGCAAGCCGATGATGACGAAGATGTCAGCTACATTCACCCGATTCAAGGCACGTGGAACACTCTGTCCCGGCCCCGACAGCCGCAGCCCTCATTAAACCGACGGGAGCTTTGCCACCTCCAGGTAGCGGAGGAGTACTCTCTCGACCCCAGGCGATAGTGGGACCATCAGAAGCACCACAGCTGGGAATTAGTGGCCCAGTAAATCATGTTGGTAGAGCATTGTCGAATGGTATCTCTCTTAGAATCGTCGAGGAGAGAATAAAACCACTGAGATGATTCTTTTATACTGGATGGGTGTGCAAGGTGTCATCCTGCCTCTCTTACGTGTTCCTAGATTTCTGAGCGTACTTGGCGTCTTCTTGTCTACGGTCTAAATGGAGCCTCCGGCTAGGGCGAAGAAAGGGGTTGGCACCGGGGTTGAGAAAAGACCACCGGGTGAGGTGGGGAATAATCTAGGGCCCGGGAAGCGACCGGCTCCACGAAGGAAGAAGTTGGTGGCGAGCATGAGGGGATCCGTCGTCAACAGCAGGCTTTAGCTGCCCGTCTTGGCTGGGGGAGTTGAAAGTTTCCGTTCGTGGGGATTGAAGTCTCCCCCGGTCAGGAAGGAGCTTGTGCCGGGTGGCAAGTGGTCCACCACAAGCCCGAAGGCGGGAGCTTTAGAGGCAAACCTGCAGATGCTACTAAAGCCAGCGAGGCCGTTCTAATACCCAGAGTTGAGCACGCCGCCAGCCGAGGGAGGCGAGAGTCGCCCTCGGGTGACGAATAGGCCCTTTCTAAGGCCAACAAGGTGGGCATGACCCCCCAATTTACCGGGGAGGTGGGCGCAAGATACAGCCTAGTGGGTGAAGGCAGTGGGGCTCCTCAAAATACCAGAGGTGAACGTGACGCGTACCACACCCGGCAAGACTCATCTTCTACTGATGAATTGGCCCTTTCTAGGGCCAACATAATGGTCAGAATGACCTCGCTAATTACCAGTGAGGTGGACGCAGTCGGCCAGGGCGAAATAAACGCGACCCTTCAGCTACCGGAGGTGTGCATCCACTGGCCAATCCACCGGGGCATCTGGTAGTGCACCCTCAGGCCTTGGCTCAATGAACAGTGCCAGCCCCCTTCAAATCGTCGGCAGCAATGCCAATGAGGCCCAGCCCAGCGGGACCCTTCCAACTACAGCCGGTGAGCGTGCCGCTGATGGCCAAAAAGTGCTGAAGGCCCTTTATTTTAGGGCCGATAGCTCGTAAACCGGGAAGGATGGCGAAAGATCCCACCAGCACGATGGGTGGAAACATAACAGTGCCAACGGAAGCCCTGACCAGGGGGAGCCTAGCTGTCCTTCACCGGTAAAGACCGCTGTAAGCGGCATCGACGAAAGTGATAACGCAAAGGTCTCAGAAACCCACGTAAACTCCGACACCTCCCGCCAATGGCTGTTGGTAGGGAAGAAACACCAGTCTGAATTTTCATCAGACTCGGAAGACCGGGTCGCACGCTTCGCACGTGTTGACAGCTCGTGCGAGTCCGTGGACGGGAGGAACTGTCTTCAGAACCAAACCTCCCGTTGATGCGTGATGAGTCGAACCAGGGGTCCGATGATGAGTCTGAAGGATTTCATACCTTAAACCCCGCCAAAGAGGGAAGGCCGGCAACACCAGGAAGCTACCGGGGGGCAACCCTAACCATTTCTGTGGTAGTTCTGGTGATGAGAGCGAGATCAGCGGTGGCCTGGGCCAGTGTGGCCAGCATTGGGTAAAGGTGGGAAGTGGCGGAAACCTACGGGTAACAACGCAAGCCGTGCATCACCCCAGCCGGGTACTAGTAGCTCTGAGTCGGTTGGCAGAGAAAAGGGGAAGATCCTTCCCATTATATTGTGTGATGTGGATAACTACTCCAAGGTGGCGAGGGCCATCTGGTCCAAGGTTTGAGAACCTGTAGAGGCGATCAGGCAGCCGGGGAACCAAGTGCGTCTCCTGTGTGGGTCGGAGGAAAACTACCGCGTTCTCCAAAAGTTCTTGCCGAGCTTGGGGATCCAACATTGGTCCTACGAGCTGGGACGGGAGCGACTGGTCAGGGTCCTGGTGAAGGGACTTCTGACACGTACAAACCCTGATGACATCCAGGAAGAGCTAATGTAGATGGGGTTCTCTGTGAAATCCTTCACCCAGATGATCTCCCAATGGAAGCGAGATCAGAAGACCGGAGAAAGGCAGTGGTTGCCGAACTTTGTTGTCTTTGTGGCGCCCGGGGAGCATACCGCAAGGCTTTACTCCGTATCTGTCATGTGCGGGCTCCACGTAACGGTGGAGAAATACAAGTCTCCAGGTGGCCCGGTTCAGTGCAAGAACTGTTTCCGGTTTGGTCATGTGTAGAGGGATTGCCGCGCTAACCCTAGGTGTGGGCTCTGTGGTTGTGACCATGAGAGGGGCGGGTGCCCGGAAGAGAGACGATCTCACCCAAAGTGCCTGCACTGCTCAGGAGCTCATTCCTCGGCGTGGTGGGGCTGTCCCACGTACAGATCCTTGTGTGTGGCAGGATATGTGCGTGCCTCCAAGGGTCAAAAAGGGTGGACGGATGAGCTAAGTGAAAGCCAAAAGCCCTCGGGGCGAGTTGCGGGATAGAGGACGACAATGACTACAGCTCCAACACCAAAGCCATTGGTGCAATCTTTTGCCAGTGTCCTGTCAGGGAGACCAACACCTCCACCTCAGGCCGAGGAACCTGCCAAAGCCACCCTACCGGAACCAGTGGCATCCAATCTTTCCCTTTTGGTCGAGGGACCGCCCGAGACCACTCCTCCCCTATTCCAACCCCCACCACTCCCGCAACCCTCACCTCTACCCCTATTCTTTTGCACTCTTCCAACCCTTTCCTACCCCTCCCAACCCCTTCCCATGTTACCCCTGCCACACACCGGAGGATGATACCGCAAATCTCAAAATTTTCATTGAGCTACTCAAGGGTATTCCGGGACTGGACCCATGGGATTTTTCATCGAATCTCTTGAGGAAGGTCCAGGAGTCTCCGAGGAGTAACCATTGCCACCTGGTCATGGAACATATCATTTTCTACCTGGTCTCTCATGGCAGTACACCCGAATAGAGGACCACCAGTGCTGAAGGAGTTTACGGTCACACTCTAGAACGGCAATGGAGTCGCAGGGAAAAGGCTGAACTTGAAAGTTTCCTGGCAAAGCATCGTGTCGATGTAATACTGTTGGGAGAAACCCACTTGCGCTCCGCAATGAGGTTCTCGTTAGCAGAGTTCATCTGCCATCGGAGTAACCGATCGGGGGATGTGGGAAGGGGCGGGATGGTGGTCCTGGTCTGGAGGGGCCTTGACTATCACGTGATCTCACTTCCTCCCTTTCAACACATGGAAGTTTCACCTATCCAACAGGTGGCCTCAAACGGCCCAGTGCGTCTCATTTCTATTTATTTCTTTCCCTACCGCCAGTTTGACCGGGTTATGAGGGCTGACATGGAGGTGCTGCTTTGAGGTACCACGCCTGTTTTAATCGGTGGTGACTTCAACGCTAAGCAACCCTAATGGGGCTCTATGATTATGTGCGATCGTGGCAGATTGCTCCGCGACGTCATATAGCTACATGGTCTGGTGGCTTCCAGCCCTACCACCTCTACCCACTTCCCTCTCAATCCCATAGGTTTTCAACCATCCTAGAATTCATTGTCTCCAGAGGGATCAGAAGGCGGTTAGTGCTGAAGTCTCTAGTTGAGATAGATTCGGATCACAACCCCGTTCTTGTGAACCTGGGACGTGTGGTGTCCTTTATAGACCCTCACAAAACCTCGACCTTAAACTCACTGACTGGGACAGGTTTACGGATGTGTTGAGCGAGAGGTTGGGACCCACCGCTACCTTTCGAACAGCAGCAGAATTCGATCGTGGTGTGGAGCTCATAACTTCCACCATCAAAGGGTCGCTTGAAGCTACAACGCCAAGGCACCATCCTAAGAGGGCGCCACAGGCTTCTTTGCCAGTTTATATCCTCAGTCACGCCCGGGAGAAAAATTTGTAGCGGAAGGCTTGGCAAATCTCGAGGGATCCGGCAGACAAGGCCAACTGGAGCCGTAAAGTCTATGCGGTTTGGGTGATAGTCCAAGAATACCGGAAGTGTGTCTGGGAGGACAAGATTGAGAGCCTGTGAGTGCAAGAAAGGTCCCTGTGTGAAATGAAGAGGAATTTGATTCGGGTCCCCGCACCAAGGCCGCCTAATGTGGGTTGCAACGGGGTAGCCAACTCTGACCAGGAGAAGTCCGATGCTCTCCCTGAGCACTTAGAGGCGCAATTTGTACCGAATTACAACCCGTCAGACCTGGTGCACGTTTCCACGTGGCTAATCTCATAGGTGTGGTCTCATACAGATTTTTTGATGAACCTGAACCCATGGAGGTGACAGAAATATCGCGGGCAATAACCGCCTTAAGACCAAACTAAACCTTTGGATCTGACAGTATTTGTAACGCGGTGCTAAGAAAGCTGCCCTTGAAAGCGATTAACTTCCTCCTGGAGTTATTCAATACCGTCCTGTTCCTGAGTCACTTCCCCGAGCTCTGGAAGCACGCCAACGTCCTCTTCTTTCACAAACCGAATGAGGACCTGGCCCTAGCTTCGTCCTACCAACCGATCAGCTTGCTTGAATGTCTGGGCAGTTTGTTCGAGAGACTACTACTGACGAGACTGAGCCGACATGTTCGCGAGGTGGGCATATTTGTGGACGAGCAGTTTGGGTTTCGGGCGGGCCACCCTTCGTCTCACCAACTCGTCCAGATCATGGAGCAGGTCACGAGGATTATCAACATTAACAGGCTGACTGGCGCTGTCTTTCTCGACGTGGTAAAGACCTTTGACCGTGTTTCAAACTCCTCTCCCTGAACCTGCCCTTCTACCTAGAAAAGGTTGTTCAATCTTATCTATTCCACTACACCTTCTCAACTAACTTTGGGAACGCCACCTCCCAAGTCAGAAGCCTCCGGGCTGGACTGAGGCAGGGTTTCATGGTGGGCCCGGTGCGCTTCAGTCTGTATGTGAACGACATTTCAAAATACCCAGACACCAAGTTAGCACTGTATGTGACGACACAGCTCTAGTAGTTGAGTCATGGTGAGGGAAACTGTTGGAGAGGTGACTCCAGACGCACCTGACGCAGTTAGAAGTGTGGCTGACCCCTTGGAGAACAAGTATTAACGTGGATAAGAGCGGAGCAGTGTTCTTCAAATGGAAAAGAAAGTACTACAGGCCGGCCCCACTTGAGGTGTTCGGAGAACAGATCAGATGGACGGACAGTGTTAAGTACCTTGGACTTACACTGGGCACCAAACTGACTTGGAGACGACACTGTAACGAGAGACTCAACAAGGCGAGTCAAATTCTGGGAATTCTTGGCCCATTGCTTAACAGGCGTAGCGCCCTTTCAACAAGGAACGGTCTGACGCTGTACAAGCAGTTGCTCAGACCGATTCTCGACTTTGTGTGTCCTGCTTGGGGCCACCTGGCGGACATGTATACGAGGAGGATGCAAGCGTTCCAGAGCGTGTGCCTGAGGATCATTGTGGGCCCACCTTGTTTTGTCCAGAATGAGACTCTGCATCGCGACCTGGATATGCCTACCATCAAAGACTGCTTCTGGGGACTGACGCAGTCCTTCTACGCCAGACTTCCCGGTGCCACCAATCCTCTTATCCAGGGGCTTGTGAACTACGTCATCGACCCTGGTGGGTATCATCGATGTCCCAAAGCCCTGCTCGGATAAGCGAGAAGTGGCAACAGTGGATTGGGAGGCTCTCACCCAGCCCCTCATAGAGTAGTGTCTCCGCACGTAACTCTAAAAACCCTTATTAGGTTTCCCAAATACTATTTCCCCCCACTATTACTAATAATATGTTTTCTCTACTTCTTTAATCCAGAACTTCTCGAAACTCGACAACCCGACTTTTCCTTGCAAACCACATGGTGTGACCAATTGGTCGGTACGTGTTGGAACTTGCTCTCCTGATCCCCCACAGGGAGCATTAGAGCATGCCATTTGACTGTGTGTTTTATACTGGCAGAGAAGTTACCGTACATCTTGATGTTCCAGAAAGTGATCGTGACGCATTAAGCTGGTTTGAAGAGCAAATTACTGTTTTGCTCAATTGGATGCAGGACCATGGGGTCAGCGCTGATGATCTTGTCGGACTACTTTTGAACATCGCGGACTCGATTTTGAAGACTGTATATGTATAATTTAGGAGAGCGGTTCAGTAAGACGCTTGAACCGTGCTCGATAACGTAAGTCACGTGTTGCAGAGTAATAATTTGTTCTTAAGTACGGCACCACTGTACGTTAAACTCAGATATATTAAGGACCCTCGTGGTAGGCAGATGTTATAACATCCTTTACCACCGCATTTACGTGCTCGTACTTTTGCCGTTAAACACAAAGAACGTGCACAAATGTTAATCCGCGTTCAAAAGGTGCTGTGCTAAGGCAGTTTGCAGGAAGTTAATCTGTGGTCTGTAAAGACTGTGGGAGCTAATTTGAAAAAAAAAATGTTTTATTAATCATAAACGTCCTGGTTTTTGCAGAGGTCACATGTCGATCTGTGATGTCAAAAATGTTTGTGAGGTCTGCGGGCAATTTTTCAGTTTGGAAGAGTCAAATTATTCACACAGGTGTTATGATACTATTTGTAGACTATACGAGTCATATCGTCTTTTGGTTATATATGCTATAAGAAGCAGGCCCATCCAAGCCGACACCGGAAAAGAGCAATTTCATGTTTGTATTTTATGATTTTGAATACCGACATTCTTATAAATCAATCACACAGTCAATGACGCTAAGGTTTAAGATATTACAACACATTTTTCAATAAGCTATGGTCCTACTGCCCCTCAAGAGGCTGTGTCCAATCAGCATGGGCCTTCTCTTCCACTCATTGGCTATAAAAGAGGCGTTCCGATGGCGTGCTCCCATTATCACGACAATCATTGAGGCGATCAAATATCATTGAAGGTCAAGCCATTTACACCCTCAAAGTCAAGCAGTTGAAGCCACTCGCCATCACCGGTATTTTCAACACTCTTTTTTCCACTGGACGAAGTTGATGCCAATTGAGTCATTGTCTGCACGAGTGTCAAGAAGCACTTCACGCCCTATGTCCAGCTAGAAAAATTCAGAGGAAATTGTGCAGTGTTTAACCGTTTAGAGTGGCAAGAACTGGACAACTATAAGTTGGTTATTTCAAAGTTTTTTGGCAACACACAGCCTCCTTAGATGATTAGTTTGAATAATGATGAAATCTCTTTGAGACGCATGTGTGTCGACCTTATGGTCGTTATCATGAAGCAACAAGACGCAGGAATCAAAAAAGCCCCCTATCTAGCACCTATAGGGGACGTCTTTGTGAGATAAGAAACCTCATAGACGTCGACGTCTACCAACGGGATATGTGGTCGACTCCTGTCGCATGATGTTGCAACGATTTGATCAACACACTCATCGTGTATGTATGCAACACTCTAACCGAATCGGCTGATGTTATCGATCTCAAACACTCAAACAGTCTTACGGTGGAAACACACATATCAGAAACTTGAATCTGATCAGTGCTACCTACTATACACGTCTAGTCATCATTTGTGACTATTATATATTGTATTGTGAACTAAATATTTTTACTGACACATTTAAGAGAAACTGTAGAAGAATGTATGAACGAATATATGCGTCATTCCTGTAGAAATATATAATATATTATGTATATCTGTGAAACCTTTAATATATAATACATATATGATTGTAATATCGTGTTTTATCACGCAAAACCTGTTTAACACTTACCCTATCAAAACACGTACGGTAACCAGATGCGAGTCTCACTTATCGTTCCTCCAAACTGGCACCTCTCATGAACAGGTTCAATTACCTCTTGTACCAGCTCACAGTTTCAAGGGCACGATCTATTCATGTCTTGACATGTCTTTTCGATTCACCAAACTGGTGACAGGTATGAGTAATCAGGGAAAACCAGTTGCGACATTATTCAAGGTCATTATATATTCCTGTATCGACTTGTCTTGTCGAGTCGCCATTCTGGCGCCAGGTATGAGTCATTACGGTTTCGACAGAATGATGACGTCATCGGGAAAACCCATTACCACATATAAGGGGAAAGAGGGGTTTCCAGATTCATAAACCTTATGTACTATCTCACGGTTTCAAGGTCACGATCTATTCTTGTGTCGAGATATCTTGTCAAGCCACCAAACTGGTGCCAGGTATGAGTCATCAGGGAAAACCCATTGCCACATACATGGGAAGTGTTGCTGAACCATATTATTACCCTAACGCCTAACTTTGATGGTTCAAATACAAAATAAATTAATAATAACTATACGCAAATTGAAAGAGTGTGCTAGATAGGTTAAAATTTCCAAAAAAGGGGAAAACATCAGCAATGCCCACGCAATAGAGAACCACTGCTGGCAGTTCCCCACGGCCTATCTCAACAAAAATACCATTTAACCAGAACGTAGCAATGCCTCAGAAAAGACCATCTAACAAACTTTGATTACCATGTGATGCCTAAGGATGAACGTAAAAAGGGAGTACGAATAAAATTCATCGTCCTATGTTGTTTTTTAAATACCAATAAAGAATAATTAAACCCTTTTTTGTTTATTTTAGACAAATTTCCAAGTTTTAAGTCCATTAATCTTTAACACATATTGTAAGTGTAAAAGTTTAAAGTTAAAGTTCTTTATTCTTCGAAATAAACACAAGTGCAATAGAATTATAAACATTACCATTAAATATTTCAACTTTAGTCAAAGTCCTAAGTTTTAATTACATTTATCTTTGACACATATAGTAAGAGTAAATGTTTAAAGTTAAAGTTAGTTACTCTTCGAAATAAACACATGTCAAAAGAAATATAAACATTACCATTAGGTATTTCCACTTTAGTCAAAGTCCTAAGTTTTAATTCCATTAATCTTTGACACATATTGTAAGAGTAAACGTTTAAAGTTAAAGTTAGTTACTCTACGAAATAAATACAATTGCAAAAGAAATATAAACATTACCATTAGATATTTCAACTTTAGTCAAAGTCCTAAGTTTTATTTCGATTAATCTTTGACGCATATAGTAAGAGTAGACGTTTAAAGTTAAAGTTAGTTACCCTTCAAAATAAATACAAGTGCAAAAGAAATATAAACATTACCATTAGATATTTCAACTTTAGTCAAAGTCCTAATCTTTGTCACATATAGTAAGAGTACACGTATAAAGTTAAAGTTAGTTACTCCCCGAAATAAATACAAGTGAAAAAGAAGTATAAACACTACCATTAGATATTTCAACTTTAGTCAAAGTCCTAAGTTTTATTTCCATTAATCTTTGACACATATACTAAGTGAAAAAGTTAATAATGAAAGTTCCAAGTTTTAAGTCAATCGATATAAGAAATGGTTCCTAACTGCCGAAAGAGAATTTTGAAAACATAAATGATTATTTTTTAAAAAGAAAATGTAGCTTACATAGTTATTATCCTCGCCTTCGCTTGCACTAGCTATAACCAGAGCCAGTTCCAGAGTGGCTCATCATTCACACGGGTACTCGTTTATACGCTGAAGCACAGGTCACAGAAGAAGGAAGACAAAGGGGGAACGGGGGTGAAAGAAAGAACCAGAACATGGCGGGGAATGATCCACAAGCTTCTAGACGGCCGAAGAAACGGAACTTGGGAACTGGTGATCATCTTTTCAGTCGGAGACCAAGGGTGGGGGACGGCTGTTGTTGTTGAGTGTTTGAATGGGCGCGTCTCTTAGTACAGTTCGGACGGTTGTCTGGTTCGTGTGGGTTGTTTCGGTGGGCCGGCCGGGCGTCTTGTAGAGCCAGCCGCCGGTGGAGTTGGTGCAATTGGGTAAGTCGGCTTAATTTCTTGTTCTTTGGAGTGTTTAGCTAGTGGATAGTGTTACAAATCTCCCCCCCTTGATCAAGATGACGAGGGGGAGGGGGGGCAGAAGGTCTCGGCTCTTTACATCCTTCAATAAACTTGACCAGGCGGTGGCTCCCCTTCATCCCTGAGTTGACAGTGCCGTGCCCGGCCACCGGCCAGCAATTTCTGGATTCCCAAGGTCCCTTCGCCTCAGAACAGCATCCTTTGGTAGAATGACCCGCACCACATCCGCTCTCCATCCGCTTTCCATACAATGTTTGGTCCCCATTCGTTCGTGTCCCAGGCTCTAGTATCCCATGCCAGCGTCGCCGCTCGGCCACTTAAAGGACGCTGGCACCTCGCTCATGTTCCCACCGCCAGTCCAAACAGCTCTCCACCGGACAGAGAGTGGATAAAGGAAGAAGGAAAAGAAAAAAAGGGGGAGAATACGATAAAGGAGGGAGTCCTGTGAGCTGCGCATACAAAAGAAAGGGGTAAATGTTTGTGCAATAGAAATTATACACCAAATCAGTGGCCGTGGGCATAGGATCTTTGAAAAGTTCCACTTTGATTGGTCTATGCCCCTCTCGCTTATCTACGAGGGGTTTCATAGAGTCATTTGCAGCAGGAGGCACTAATTTTCAATCTTGATCTCTTGACATTCATAAAAATCCACGTGTCTAACAATACACAAAATATATAGATTAACCAGTTACCTTAAGGCCATTTATTTGCAGCGCCCTGATATAGCGTTCACATTGGCAGGTGTATCATAGTCACCAAGAAAGTTATATTCACACTCGGGCCCGAGCTTTCCACGAGGGCGATAATATCCTAACAAAAAATATATATTTTAAAGCTCCTAAACAAATTATATACGCTCTTAACCTAAATTACCTACTAAGACTTATAACTAAACACTTAGTCATCCTTACGGACTCTGGGACTCGATGGTTTGATATGACTAAACATGAGCACGTCTAGTAATCGTTTCGTTGGCTAATTGTTTGTGGAGGACCGTGACGGGGGTCAAGAACTTCTCTATCCTCCATGGCCCACTCCACCTCAGGCACAGCTTGGCAGATTTCATATCAATCGAGGAGCTCAAGGGGAATTCATGGCAGAACACAAGCTCACATATCATAAATGGAACCGGGAGTCTACCTTTGTTATAATGGTTAGATACCCTTCTCTGAGCTCTCCTGAGGCGATCCAGTGCGTCCCTACATCTGTCCTCATGAAGAACCGCATCATCCTCCACTAGCAATGGACCCACGTTCCAAATGGCCGGAAGTGGGTGGATTAATTTTCTACCTAGAAATATCGATGCAGGTGAACACCCTATGGATTCGTGGAAGGCGGTGTTAAAAGCTAAATTTAGAAAATCAATTTCCTGATCCCATTGATTCTGGACCAGGCTATGAAATATAGTAAGAGCTACTACCAGATTCCTATTAAAACGTTCTACATGATTAGGCTCAGGGTGATAAGGGCTGGTGGTGACGTGTTTGACGCTCCAACTGAAGCACATATCTTTAAACGTGGCTGACCTAAAGCAGGGTCCTTTATCGCTTACAATAAAGCGGGGGGCTCCAAAAAGGGACCAAACACGATTGCACAGGGCGCTGACAGTGGTCGTCGCTTTTATATTACTCAGAGAGATAAGAACGGCAAATTTAGTAAAGGCGTCGACAAGAACAAGAATGCACGTGTTACCCAAGGTCGTCCGGGTAATGGTCCCTACATAATCCACGAATACTTGATCCCAAGGGCGTTGGGAAACATCGGCCGAATGATACCCAACTTTGGAACTCTGGGCCGGTTTAGCCCTCCGGCAATCCTCACAGCGGCCAACCCATTCCCTGATGTCTTTATATAACCCGGACCAAAAAATTCACGTGACACCTTTTTTACCATTTTCAGCACACCCAGGTGTCAACCAAACACAGAGTTATGGAAGTAACGTAACAGTATGGGGCGCAAGCAGACAGGTACAACCACCTTCTTACCTTTCCCCTGTGCATTTAACACGACAAGAAGGTCCTTAAATATCGAGTATTGCCCTACCTTCTCACCCTTCTGAATCCTCTCTATGATGTTGACACACCAGGGGTCACTACCTTGATGATCCCTAATGGCTACGAAGGTTTCAGGAATGGACCTGATGGCAAATGACTCGGGTGTACAATCCCCTGTCACGACAGGACCCCAATTCCTCTGTCATACGAGACAAAGCGTCAGCGGTAGCGTTAAGCTTCCCCGAAATGTGGTGGGTAGAAAATTTAAATCTGGACAATCTCCATACCCATCTCCCAACCTTACCCAATTGTTTGGGATGGTTCCACATCCACGCAAGTGCCTGATTATCAGTGTAAAGTTCGAACTCCCTTTGCTCTAAATAGTCCGCAAGCTGCTTCACGCCCGTGACGCAGGTGAGACATTCTTTTTCATAGGCACTGTACCTCCTTTCCGCCTTCGAGAGTGTTCGTCTGGTGAACGCTACCGGCCTGACACCCTCGGAAGTCCTCTGGGATAGCACAGAACCCAGAGCAATAGAGGACACAATGACATGGAGGATAAAGGGTAACGAGAAATCGGGCATGCGCAATAATTTGGGGGAGATGATTCTTTTTTTTAACAGGTCAAATGCGCTAGCTTGCCCCGCACCTCAACAAAATACAAACCCCTTCCTTTTTAAGGAATTCAAAGGCGTGGCAATTTACGAAAAGGAAGGAATAAATCTCTCGTAATACGCGCACATACCAACAAACCTCATAACGCCGTTCAGATTTTTGGGAGGGGGACACTCAATGATAGGGCGGATGCGCTCGGGATCAATAAGTAAGTTCCCCGAGGAAATCACGTATCCTAGATACTTAATTGAAGATTTAGCCCATGTAACTTTATCAGGATTAACCGTTAAACCCACAGTGCGAAGGCGAGATAATACCTCTACTAAATGTTTCACATGGTCGTCTAAAGAGTCGCTGTAGACACAAATGTCGTCTAAATAATTGGAAACATACTTAAACTTAATGTCAGGTAGTACATGATCCAAGACACGACTCAGCGTCTGCCCACCCACGCTACAACCCAGGGGGACACGATTGAATTCGTACTGCCTCAAAGGGGTGACGAAAGCCGTGTATTTCTTAGAAGACTCTACAAGGGCACACTGCAAGAAACTAGCGCTAAGATCGATCAAACTGAAAACCTTGGCCCTACTAAGATGTTGAAAGGCAGATTCTATGCTAGGCATTGTGTAAGGAACGAACTGTATCTTCTTGTTGATCTTACGATAATCTACAATAAGTCTATACCCTTGGACTTTTTTGGGAATAATAAACGCGGGGCTTGCGTACGGCGAGTTGGAGGGGCGGATAACTCCTTTAGATTCAAGATCTTCAATAAACTCACGAAAAAATTTCATCTTGGACGGGGGGGCGCAAGAGTATTGACCAGACCTAATGGGAACGTTATCTTCAACAATAATTTCATAGGGGAGTACATCGCATTTATCTAATCGTGTAGTAATCACGTCAGAAAATCTTGAAATTATCCCATTAACCACGTCCTCACTGCTGTTTACAAGATGGACGCCACACACAGTAGCAGAACGACACAACTCAATTTTAGTTTTATGGAAGAATTCAAATGATAACACTCTGCAACCCGAATTAATAACAGCACCCGTTTCCCACAGAAAATCATTTCCTAATATAATGTCCTAAGGGAGGGATTGGATAAAATACAAATATCTCTTCCATGAAAATCCCATGATCTTGATGGCTAAGCATACTCTCTCCTGTGCTAAAAGTAAATTCCCATTTCCCACAATAAATGGTTTAGCGTCTACTTTCTCGACGACGACCTTACAAGACTTATTTAACTTATTCATGAAATCGGAGCTTATAAAGGACCAACTAGAATCAGTGTCCAGTAGCGTAAAACCGGGGTTTGAACCGATAGTAATCTTCACAATGGGGGGGAGAGGATTACATCATTTATTACATTTACGCGCGGTGGCCCCCTTCTCACTATCACGCGTCACACGTTTACCGACTTATAATCACGTTGCAAGTGTCCTAACTGATGACAAAGAAAGCATCTAACGCGTGACAAGTCCACACGTCTTTGTGACCTAATAGCGCCTAGCGGTCTGTGGGGGGAATCGGATGGTACTCGGTTGCAGGAAGGTGTCACACATTGATGCACACAATTTACACTAAGGGCGGGATGGGCATCCAAATATTCTTTCTCAGCTACTAGCGAACCTTCGATATTAGATGCCAACAAATATAAGTCAGGCAAGGTGGTTGGCTTGTGTGAAAACACAAAATGCCTCCTAGTTAATGGGTATACGTTCTCCAAAATAATCTCCACGACTTCTCCCTCGGTCAGATTGAGGTTCAAAATCTCTGCCGCTTCAGCAATTGCTAAGATAAAAACCCTAAATGGCGCTGTTGTAAGCATCGACTAGATCTTGGAGGACGTCCACATATCTATACGTGTTATTTTTTTGTAAAATAGCACCACATGCGTACTTTCAGAGTCCTATTGAATCCTTCCACGATGCATGCCTTCACGTCCGGATTATGAGTTGTGTAGTAATGCACGCCTTCTTGCTTGAGAAATTTCCGGACTAGACGTGCCGTGAACTCTGTCCCCTTGTCCGTCTGTATACTTAGAGGTTTACGGCCGCTTTGCTTGAAAATGTCACCAAAGGCGTTTCTCATGACGCTCCCCGTCTTGGATGGAAGCATCCTCGTCCATGCCATCTTGCTAAACACGTCGATGACGGTGAGCAAGTACACTGCACCGACGTTGGATTTTCTGAGACTTCGCATATCGTTGAGATCGGCTTGCCATAGATCGTCAATGTTTGACACCACGTACTTGTTGCAAGGAAACTTTTTACCACAGGTTTGTGTAGGGTATAAGCGTCCTGCGCACGAAGCCATTCTCGTACTTTTTCGGGATCTTCCTTGGACGCCTTTATGAGCAACGCCGCCCCTGCAAACCCCGCATGATGAGAAGGGCCGTAGTAGATGTCGGCTAGAGGGTCCATTAATATTTGAACGACAGCCACCTGTTTTAATCTACCCTCTTCAGTTTCTTCTTCTTAGGGCGTTGCAACGGTGTAAGTGGTTGCGGTACGGGCGTCGGATCTCTAATAGGCGCCAAACGTTTCGGATTTACAATAAGTCCTTTCGGAACGTTTATTTTTTGCAGTGCCTTGAGAAACTCTCGCCACCCCGCAGGTTCGCTGTGTCTTCTTGCTCTGACCAGATCGTTGACTAAATCCACATTATTGGATCCACGAAGAGGCGTATCTTGAATACTCACTTCTCCGTTTGAGTCCCAAGAGATTCCACCGCGGGAAATGTTATGTTCTAGTAAAAGTTGAGCTTTTATACGTGCCTGTGTTAGTATAGTATTAAGTAGAGCTGGGACGGGAAGTACAGGCACTTCAGGGGTGGTAGTGGTGGTGGGTGTGGCGGTGGTTTCAGATGGTGGAGGGTGTTGACTAAAGTTTAGATAGCGCTGTAGCACATGTTGGTATAAAGTCCATTTAAACTTGACGTCAAGTTTTGAAGCAAGGATTTTTTCCATTTCCTTGTCTAACTCTGAGACAACTAGATTTGTTGCCGAAGCCACTTGTTGATGGTGTTTCTTGTAACGGTGTAATGTTTCCGGGGACACCAATATCATCTTTTTGTGCGTTCCATTATTTACTTGTTGAATAAGGAACCGAGGACCCCACTGATTAAAGGGGCCAAAAGTAAGGGAAAGAACGCTCCTCCCTTCTGAACGAGTAGTCATCTCTTCTTCTTCCAGCACTCTCCTCGTTTGACCAGCTTGCGCGACACCTGATTGTGAGCACGTAACTTTGTCTTATGCGCATTTTTCAGAGGTATCCGCCCTTTTAAAGTGTTATAGGCACACTCGCAAACAGAGTCAACCTGTTTCTTGTCGGCCGTTTTCATCAAGGCGACACGTTTTTGAGGGTTCATGCGATACATCGCACGTAGCATAGGGGCCTGCTTCAGCACTTTGGGACTCATGGTTATGAAATGATCTGTAAGTGGGAAGTGTCGGTGTTTTTATAGCTTTTGCGTGGTAGGTACACGCAGCACCCGACATTTGTGTAGGTCCTATATCTGAACCATTCTGGCGTACCTTGTTTGAAATCTAACAATATATAGCCGTGAGGGGTACTTGTAGCATCCGTGTAAGCCTCTTGCAAAACACGAGGATTTTCGGGACACACTTGTCGTGCAAAGTGTTGAATCTGTGCTTTATCCCGGGGATTTTTAAAAAGCACAATATAATGGGCGTTTAAGGAAATGTCTCTTTGGCCCCTGCCCTGATGGAATATATTTTGTGTAAGGTACATGACACTAATATTTTGGTGGTGGCATCCTTTGGTGAAAAGATCGACGACCACGTCGTTGGCTTCACGCATCAGGTCGTCCAGGATAATCAGCTGCGGAGCGTCATTAGAGCTGTCATCCATTTCCGGCAAACCCTTACAGAATATGACGCGGGGACTTGTCCCGTCTTGTTCGAACCCCGGTTGCCATAAAGCATAATACCAGGTGATTTTATCAAATTTAACGTCACACATTGTGTCCAAGTGACGGATAAAGTCTGCTACAAAATGTGACTTTCCACAGCCGGAAGGGCCGCTTATGATGGCAGAAAATGGATGTTTCAACTTGTCCATAATGTTTGAGACTGAGCTTATAAGCTATATGAGCTTGTATATATAGGATCGGAGGGAGGTACGGGTGTAGACGTTAAAACACAAACATAACAATTTTTACAATATTTATTTACAATCAGGAGAAAAGTATACACACAGTGTAAAGTATACTGTGAATATTTACAATATATAATTATTAGTATAAACATAGCTGGTTTTGTTTACACACAGTGTAAAGTATACTGTGAATATTTACAATATATAGGGGGAATAGTGGCCTCGGTACTAAATATATATGTGAATAGATTTAAAATATATACAATCAGTCTATGACTGAAAAAATATATACAAACAATGTATTAGATTTAAAATAAAAATATATACAATCAGTTTATCAGAAAAAAATATATACAAACAATGTATTAGATTTAAAATAAATATATACACAAACATTTGACTAGAATTAAAATATATACAAACAACTAATTGACTAGAAAAAATCAGGTAGGCGGAGGACTGTACTGGCAAATAAAAAAATATAAAAAAAGTAACCCGGGTGCATAAAAAAATATAAAAAAAATATGCTGGTTTTCATGCAGAAAAAAATATGAAAAAAAATCTCAAATCTTTGAAAAATGGTATGTCAGTGGAACTGTCTAGAGTGAAAGAAAAAAAAGATGACTATTCAGCCCGTCTAAATGATCACCTTTTAATCGTGGCGAGCGCGTTTACAAGTACTCTGATACCCAAACGGCAACGTATTAAAATCATCGGTTATCCGATGTTTGGTGTACACGGGCCGGTAGACTTTAGTTTGTGAAATGGCACATACAGTCGCAAGACCTTTTCTTACAATTTTGTGCGGTATCTGTATGTATCGTTCCGCAGCCTGTTCAGTGACCATCGCTTTCCAAACTTCAAAATTAACGTCGTTCCGGTTGCTATAGTTTATGGCGATCCCGTGAACCTTGCACACGGTTTTTGTTTTGGCAGGATCACCTCCAACACAAACGCGGTACGCGTAATATTTGGGACCACATCATACAAAGAAGTTAATGTAGATTCCCGGACCGTAATCCTGAAGTTCATCAGTGAGGTCACCTAAAAAGTCTCCGGTCGGTGGACTCCAATCACCGGGGCGTTCGGTGAATAGAACGATATCTGTATCATGATACAAAATGTGGTCCCCCAATTGTTCAAGGATGCTGTATAAGTGCAACCTAGCCATAGCAGTCGTGTAGCATACCACCGCCACACTCGTGTTAGGGTTAGGGCGCAACGCGTTACGCGCATCCTTGTAATTGAGGAATATAACCTAATCATTTACATCAATGACGCTGTCCACGGTAATATACGGATCCGTCAGGTATTTGTGGATGCCCTGAGAGTCGTTAACAACGGTTACGTGTGGTAAATCGGGTCTTTGCATAAACTTTCCCCATAGTGAATTTAAAAAAAGTTTAGCCAGAGTGCGGAGACCAGGGCTTTTACAAACAGAGTCGAAATCGAGTTTTACCCCTTCCCTTTTCCCATAATTTTGAATATAAGCTAGCTTTTCCTCTTGTGAGGTACAACACTCTGGCCATCCGCTAGATTCTTGTTTAATTTAAAAAAAAGTATCAATGTACCCGTGAAAAAATCAGCCAGAATGTGTCTGACGGTCGTAAACAGATACATTGTACTCCCACACTTCGTGTACTTGCTTCAACGGTGTAGCCTTTCTCAACGGCTTTCCGGATCTCGTCAATCACCCAGACGCCTGTCAACCAGCGATCTTTTTTGATTTTTGTTCTGACACGCGCCTTGTTTTTTCTCATCCCCACATTTCCTGCACAAGATGAACATTAGTTTTTCATGCATCCGTGTAGGCAATACGGGCATGAATAAATCCCGTGGAGGCGTCACTGTAACTTTGGATATGCCTTCTACTTGTTCTATAGACGGACAATTTGGCTCCAAGTGAATTTTGGGGTGACCGTACGGGGTATTTTTTGTACTTGCAAACGTATGGATACAATGAACACACATCCAAGTACTTGATATTCTCCCCACAAGAAAGGTTTGCTTCGTGGAAGAGCTTGATACAATTCGTACGCCCGCCAAATAATGCATCACTAGGGCTGAGAGGCTCCTTGGCATACACCTCGTGCTGGAGTAGAAATTGATGCAAGTCCTTGTATGTACGTTTCATCGCATTAAACATACACTCCCACATCTCTACGACCGTGTAGCCGGCATTCTTAAACTCTTCAACACAAGCCATGGTCACTTCATAACACGTCTCCATGGTCTCGTGGGGGCTATTTTATATAGGGGTGGTCCTGTCAGGGTAAAAGAGAGGGCACCCGTGCCAATAACAAGCCCAGAACTGGAAGACGGTGGTGGTATCTCCAGATTTAACAACGTCGTCTACACGTCGCCCTAACACATATTCCTCACGGCCTTTACCCGCATGAAGAATAGAGACACCGCGTTGATGGGCCTCCCAGCAGAGCCATTGTACATCGATGTGCGACTGTTGGTCTGCGCACCGATAGCCACCGTTAGGGATAATACCGATAGTATTCTCCTTAAGATGACTTCGGCGNGTATCCTCCTTAAAATGACTTCGGTGGTAAATCAACACGGCCGCTCCAGCTATCGTACACGCCTCTCTGAAAGGATCAACCTTTGCTTTCCCCAAGAACATCTCTCTAAACTTCAGGCAGGCCTTCCGTAGGATCTCTACATCTTTCACACAATACAGTTCCAACTCACGTTTAAAATCAAAGATATAATTTTTTTTGACCAACGTGTCATACCACCTCTCAAAGTGCTCTTTTCGCTCAACTGACATCTCGCCGATGCCGTAGTCCTCCTTTGGCGGCAAGGGACCCCTATACCCCGCGTTTTCTTTTTTGTTTAAAAAATGGGGGAAATGTCCCTTGGCCAAAGAATCGTCCAAGCCAAAAGTTTTGGGCAATTTGGACAACAACATAGGGAGAAAGTTCGGTGAGTCAATAAATTGGAGCGGACCGTAACGCATGGACATGATTTTCCCACCGTTCATTATAAGTTCTGGAGTCCATTTTTTAACCTCCATCATCTACTTTAAAATAAAATTTTCATCATATGATTTTGCGTTATGGCCAAGGAGGGTGATATCCTTAAATTTTAAAGCTTTAATTTGTTCTATAAATTCAAAAAATTGGGCCATTGTGGTATCACCCTTGAATATGTGAGTCCTATCGCCCCCACAATCGGTGCAATTATGATCATTTGCATCTATATGAACGCAGGCCTTACAACACGTTTGCACGACACATAGGTTAGGTTCGTGCAAGTACGTACTGGCTGCACCTTGAAGAAGCGTTTCTTGTCTGCATTCAAAATCATAGAATACAAACATGAAATTACTCTTTTCCAGTGCCAGCTTGGATGGGGCCTGCTTTATATAACAGAAATGACCAAAAAGACAATGGGTCTCGCATACTCTACAAAATGTCTCATAACACTCTATGTGAATAATTTGATTTTTCCAAACTGAAAAATTGCCCGCATACCTCGCAAACCTTTTTGACATCACAGACCGAGCTGTAACCTCTGCAAAAACCGGGACGTTTATGGTTATCCAAACATGTCTGGTTTGTGAACCAACGCCCACAGTCTTTACAGAGCACAGATCGGCCTCCGCTACAAACCACCTTAGCGTAGCACTTTTTGCACGTAGATTCACACTTGTGCATATTCTTATTACTGAACGGCACACGACATTCGCGGCAAAAGTACACACACTTAAATGCGGCTGTCAAGGATGCTATGACGTCAATATGGTTTTGCTTATCGTCGTGAAAATACAAATCCATGTAGCCTTTAAAGGAATGTTAGGAGGGAGTAGGCTACTCATATAAGACCTGTCTCTCTCTACGTTCCCTAAACACTGTGATTTTGTATTCGGAGAGGTATGCCTGAAATTGTTTCAGTTCAGTGAGCCCACCACCCTTCAAAAGATTCACACGGGCATCACGGCATAAATCTTCTGCTTTGTATTTTTGAATTTGACGACCCTGTTTAATATGTTTAAAGGTGTTCACATCCATTCATCCTGGTTCTCTTTTATTATAACATATAGCTTTGGCCACAACCAATGCATGGGCTTGGCAAAGTGTGTCGCCATTTTGAATCGTAATGATCCCTTTGTTATTACGACTATATGTGCTAGCGGGAGGGAGTTTATCACAATATCGTCCACTCCCGCGAGGCTCCTTAATGTGGCAGAGTTTAACGTACAGTGGTGCTGTACTCAAAAACAAAGTATTACGTTGCAGCACGTGACTTACGTTATCAAGCAGTTCAAGTAAGACTCGCACTCGAGTACACGAGGGAGTGGACGCTTCTGGAGAAGCTCCCGTTAACATCGTAGTTAACCGATTCAAATTGTTCGGGAGAAAATTTTTTTTGTATACATTTTGTCCGTTAAGAAGTGGATAAGACAGTGAAATTGAAATTGAGTGATTCAGAGTTATTATTTTGGAAGTTATGAGCCGTTAACTAATTAAGTGTGAAGGAGGGTGAATTTTGGGGTTTGAAGCCGGCTTGGTGGATGTCCGGACGGGTGTGCGACGCGGGTTCTGAGTGTAGTCAAGGTTGCCCAACAGAACTTAGCAGTATTTTTGGGGAAAATTCTAAATTTAAAGAAACTTCGAGAATTTGGAAAATCGGTGTAAATGCAAAGTAGACCATACCAGGAGACGAAAACGAGTAGGCAAGATGCCGAGAAACAGGAAGGTTAGTAGTTACGAAGAAAAATCCTCGGGGGATTAGAGGGAACGTAGGGAGGGCAAGGAACGAGGAAACGAAGAATGGAGGACGATAGAGAAGGTAAAAAGGAAGAAGGAGAAACCAGAGGCAAAGGCAAAGGTCAGAAAAGAGGCGGAGGAGGAGGCCGGGCTCAGTGAGTCGGACTCGGAGGAGTCAGAGGCTGGGTATCAAAAGCTGCAACGGCTGGAGGAGATAAGAATGGTAAGAGGAGAGGTAAGGGAAGCCACCAAAAGGAGGAAGGAGTTGGAGGTGGAAGAAATAGAAGAAGAAGAGGGTGACGGTAAGATCAAGGCACAGGAGGAAGAGAAGGTGTTGGTGGGGAAGATAATCACCAATCCGATGGAACTGTCCAAGATGATGGAGGAGTTTTACATCAAGCTTCAAGAAAGAAAAGTCAGCGCTATATCTCTGCTGATGATCAGGGAAAAGTATCTGGACCTTCTGCTGACCCTGACCAACCAAGAGGGCAGAATCAGGCGGTTGGAGAAAGAGAACGAGAGGCTGTGGACAGAGCTGAAGGGGCAGGGGAAAGGCGGAACCTCGACTGCAGGGAGGCCGACGTTTGCCCAGATGGTAGCTCCGGGACCCCCGGTGGGCGCATCGACTGGACCGGTGTCAAGGATGCCCCCAGCACAGCGAATCCAGAGGGAGACGGCGACGAAGCCCTCCAAGATCTTCATCACCTCGAGTGGAGGGGAGGACTCAAAACAGATAAAAGAAAAGGTAATGAAACCCTTAATCCTACAAGGGAAGTAATCAAAATCAGGTCAATCAGACTAGCCGGGATACGGAGAAAGTGATAAAAGGGTCTCAGGCGCATGCAGAGCTCAAATGTGAGGATACGAGGCGCAGGAGGACCTTAGTGACTGTGTTTGATGTGCCGGTTGACATGAAGGAGGAGGAGTTAGTGGAGGCCATGTATGCTCAGAATTTGGAAGGGAAGATAGAGAAGGGAACTTTCAAAGAGGAATTTGTACCGCGTTTTAGGACAGGCAGGAGGGACAGGAGGATTACTAATCATGGGATTGAGGTGTCGCCTCGGGTGAGAAGACAAATTGTGGAAGGAAGGGTGTACGTTAGCTTTGCGAGCGTATCCGTGAAGGATTACCTGGTGCTGACCAAGTGCCATAAGTGCATGGACCTGGGGCACAGGGCGAGGTACTGTCAGAAGAAGGAGGCGAGTTGCGGAAGTTGCGGACAGACAGGTCATATAATGAGGGATTGTAAGGAAAAGGAGAAGGTCTGTATCCCGTGTAAGAGTAGGGGTAAGGAGTGATGCAAGAATCCCAACAGTAAGGAGTGCCCCACATATCAACTCCTCTTAAGTCGGCTGGTACAGGACACTCAGTACGATGATTGACGATATAAAAGAACTGATAGGGGTACTGACCAGAATACTGACTAGACTAACAGGGAATGACGAGTGTGGGTAGGGCATAGGGTCGGAGGGCAGAGGGGGATGAATGGAAGGAAGAGGAATTCCCCTACTAGGGAATGGAGGAATAGGAAAAGGGCGGCAGAATATAGGTTCAGGAGGAAGCCAGCAGGTAGGGGAGAAGTGCAGATTGAGGGTAAAGTAGAGTTGGGAATAACGAAAGATGTGGCTGTTGGAGGTAAGCCAAAGGATGGGAAGGATATTGGGGGGAGAATAAGGGGAAATAGCCAAGCAAGAGGGTAAAGGAGAGTGAAAGTCTGAAAGAGAGGGTGAAGAAATGGAAAGTAGAAAGGCTTAAGTCTTGGGTAAAGGGACCAGTGGTCATGGGAGGAAAGGAGATAGAGGTTGGGGAGGGAACGAGAGGAGTAGAGAGAGGGGAACTGAAGGGTAAGGAAGCAGAGGGTGAAAGATCTCTAGGACAGTCAGAGGAGAGTAAGGTGGAGGTGGGAAAGATGGTAGAGGAGAATGAGCTGAATGACTTAACCGAGAAAATGGAGCCCAGCCAGATCTATGATAACTTCGAGGAGACCCTCCAGCTTTCTAGACTGGAGGAGAGCCAAACGCTTCTATTGGCAATGCGGAACATTGTGAGAGTAGGTCATTAGAAAGGCGAGTCCATAACGTTCCCGACACCAGAGGCCCTCGATAGGATTCAGCTAAAATCGGGGAATCTCCCGACGGAATACAAGCCGCTACTTGAGAAGGTAAGGAAGGTGTTCATGAAGAGGAAGGACGAGTTGGATACAGATGAGCTTTACCAACACTTTGTGAAAGCGTACGGTCGTATAGCGTTTGACTCAAGGGGGCGTGGCCTAAGTGCTACGTGTTTACGCACAATCCCTGATGGGTGAGCACGTTCAAGGAATAAAAATTGGACAACTAAACGCTATGCGGAGTAGGATGGTGATGGAAGAAGTGAAGGTAGTGGCGGAAGAGCTTGTTCTGGACATCCTAGCCTTGCAGGAACCATATATGACGAGGGGTGGTAACATCGTTGTCTCTCAGCTACCACCAACGGCGAGGTTAGTATATGGGGGAAAGCGTTCAATGAGCCTAATAGTGGTGTTGAATAGTGATATCACGATAACGAAGGTGGGTCAGTTTTGCAGCGACAAGGTCACTTGTGTTGAAGTAAGAACAAACACAGGAATGTTCATCCTTGTCAATATGTACTTTCAGTACAGGGAGGTGATAGAGCCATACCTCGAACAGCTGGAGGAGTTAGTAGTTACCATCAGGGGGAAACCCGTAGTAGTGGCGGTTGACGTAAATGCCAGATCACCTCTGTGGATTAGCGACGACATGAGGACAGCTGACGGGGAAAGAGGATGTGGGAGAGCGTATGGAAGAGGCAAAAAACTGGTGGAGATGATTGAAGCGAACCATCTTGAGGTGATGAATATGTTTGGCAATCCGCTGACATATGTGGGGGCTACTGGGTCCAGGTCAAACATAGATGTGACCTTATGTAGTCAAGAAGCAGCAGGAATGATTGAGAACTGGAGGGTACTGGATGGGACGACGGTGGTAAGTGACATCAACCTGATCACGTTTGAAGTGATAGGAGAAGGCATGTTGAACGAAGGAGCTCTCAGAGTGAAATACAATCTAAGGAAGGCGGACTGGGGAAAGCTTAGGCGAGAGTTGGTCCTGCCAGAACCCATAAGGAGAGGTGGAAATGTGAATGAAAAGGCGAAGGAGTTATCGAGGGCCATACAAAAAGCCATGAGAGCTGCCATCCCAATTTTTAAGGGGAAGAATATTAAAGTACAAGGTTTCTGGAACGATAGGCTCGGACGATACAGAGGACTGGCAAGAAGAGCGCGCCGTATGTACCAGAGGTAGGAGGACCTGGTTAGCAGGGAGTACCTGTTGGGGCTGTATAGGAGGAGGAAGGGAGAGTATGAATCGGAGTTTGCCCGAGCAAAGAGGGAAGGCTGGAAGCATTATGTCCAGGAGGAACTGAGAAATAATGCCTGGGGAATACCGTTTCAGATGGCAACTGGTAAGATAAGGCCCCTAGCCATGATCTCGACGCTTAGGAGGCGGGGGGGGGAGGGGCATGGCAGTAGGCTGGCAGGAGTCGTCGGAGTTTTTGCTGGGCCCTCTGCTTCCGGATGATGACGAACGGGATGACGAGAGACATAAGACGTTAAGGATGGAGATGGAGGGACCATACGATAACGAGACGAGAGTAGCTCCGGCAACTCAGGAGTATATTGCCAGGTACATAGCCGGATTGAGAAAGAAGAAGGCGCCTGGACCTGATGGTATTAGGGTTGAGGTCCTTCAGGAGATCTGGGAACAGGTAGCGCCCTTTCTCGCTGAACTGTTGAACGAATGCACTGCTCAGGGGGAAGTACCCAATGTGTGGAAACAAAGTGATGTAGTTGTTCTCAGTAAGGAGGACGAGAGGGATCCACAGCTCCCGAAGTCATACAGGCCCATATGCTTGCTGAACGTGTGCGGAAAGGTACAGGAGAAGCTTATATGTGACAGGCTGATGGCACATAGGAGGGAAATAGGTATGCATGGGCATGGTTTCAGGAGATGTAGATCGACAGAGGACGCTATCTGCGAGGCTATTAACCTGGTTGAGGGGTGTAGGGAGATGTATGCAGTGGGGATGTTTGTGGACATATCGGGAGCGTTTGATAACCTATGGTGGCCAGCGTTATTTGAGAGGCTCAGGGAGATAGAATGCCCAAAGGATCTCTACGGAGTCCTAAGGGATTACTGTAGAGATAGATACGCCAACCTGAGATGTCCAGGAGCAGTGCTAACCAAAATGTTAACGAAGGGGTGTCCCCAAGGGTCAGTCCGCGGGCCGATTTTTTGAGATATAGGACTAGAGCCTAGGTTGCTGGAGCTGGAGGCCCTACCTGGAGCAGCCGGAATGGTCGCTTTTGCTGACGATTTGCTGGCGATAGTGGAGACCAGGTCAAGATCGGAGCTGGAAGCCAAGAGCGGTGCCGTACTTGTGGGACTTAGCTCTTGGTGTAGGCGGGTGAAATTGAGTCTGGCGCCAGCGAAGACGACGTATGTGCTGTTCAGGGGGGTATAGTGAAGGAACTCAACAATAAGGATTGACGGGGTGACCTTGAGACGGAGTATAACTACGAGATATCTGGGGGTCACACTGGATGAGAGGATGAACTACATATCGCACGTGGAGAATGCATGAGGTCTCTGAGTAATTAATAAGATCATAAGTATAGGAACAAGAATGTATAGGTTACCGATGAGATGTGTAAGAATTTATCATCAAGCGCTGCTAGTCTCCGTCATGGGATATGGAGCCGGTCTATGGGCCCATAGGCTGAGGCAAGCTTTACAGAGGAGAAAGGTTAGGAGTTTGCAAAGGGGGGTGCTCCTAAGGCTATGCGGGGCGTACAGGACGTTGACAACCGACTCGTTAAGTGTAGCCCTAGGGGTTTGGCCTCTGGACCTGGACGTGAGACGAAGGGCGGCTCTGTATTGGCTTAAGAAGGGAGTAAGAGACAAGGTTGAGGAGCTGACGAGGGAAGGAGTAACAACAAGGGGAGAGATCTGGGAGGCGCTCCTGGATGTGTGTCAGGAAGAGTGGAATGCAGGTGACACTGGCAGGAGGGTCTATCGGATCTTTCCCAGTGTAATAGAAAGACTGTTGATGAGACACTTCGAACCGTGCGTGGGAATGGTGCACTTCATTACTGGGCATGGCCCATACAGAGCCACACTGCATAGATTGGGACTGGCAGAAATATATAAGTGCTATTGTGGAGAGATGGCGACGCTGAATACGTAGTACTACAGTGCGTTTCGACGGTGAACCTGAGTGTAGAATGGCAGGTACCAATACAGGCTGGAGCCGTGTTTAATATCGTAAGAGACGTGGAAAGATGGTGCTTCCTCGACAAGATAGCGGACGAAGTATCCAAAAGAGAGAGGGAGACGTATGTGGGTGAGCTGGAGGTGAGAAGGAGAGTGGGAAGACAGGGAGATGACCTGAACGAGACAATTAGGGAACTTACAGGGGTGACTACCAGTAGTGAGGACGAGATGGATGAGGACGAGATCTTAAATAATTGGGGATAACTGGACTGGTACAGGAATTGAGTGAGAGGGATGAGTGAATGTGTGAAGGACGAATGGAGGGCTGGTAGGATGGACTGAGGATGGCTCCTGGCTATCCGGAGCACCAACCGAGCGTGGCTCCTCGCCGGATGCCAGCAGAGTAAATTGCTGATGAACCGGTGAGGGTTGCAGTTCCGGTTGGGCAAGTGGGATGACGGGTGTGAGTTGGTGGAAGGACTCCCCCCTGGTTGAGGCTGGTGTGGATGAACGGCTGGAATCAGGGCTCATCCCCATCGGTCGGGGAGGAAGGACTGGGGGAGTTGGGAGAGTACTACAGCCCGGAGTGGAGACGTCGTTATGATTAATTAGTTTTAAGAGTAGTGTATTAACTAGTAATCATAGATTTAAGTTAGATTAAGTCTGAGGCAGTGGTTTCAGGTGGAAGGTAGGCGGATCGAGAACTCAGATAGGGCGTCTCCCCCAGGTGGCTGATAGGGGGATGCTCATCGTCACCGCCCGGGGCCACGGCCTTGAAAACATGGTCCCAGGTGGCCGTGGGGCTGGGTGGCGGTGAGGGGTACTGGGGGCGTAAAATACCCAGGGCGGACCACCTAGAAGGAGGACAAGTATGATACATTTTAGGACATTAGGTTAGGTGCCAATATATATATATATATATTGTTTTGAAAAAAGAAATGGAGGACTAGTAAATTAAGGGACAAGGTAAAGATGATGTGTAAGAACGCCCCTTTTTTATGCAATAGATACTGGGGCAGAATAAAGAATAAATAAATAAATATCAAGCACCGCTCTAGCGTCTTGCTGGTCTGCTCGCCTAAATGAAACGTACACAGGACTCAGCGTGGCGTCGGTGGTACTCAAAAGCAAGCCAACGTGGTCATCGATGCTAACTCCGTGATCCTGCAGCCGATGGAGCAAATTAGTAATTTGTTCTTCATGCCAGCTTAATGCGTCACGTTCTTTTGCTGGAGCACCAAGATGTACGGTAATTTCTCTACCAGTATAAAAGAAACGCCTCATTTGTTTAATCCTCTCTTCTATGATACGATGAGGGATACCATCTGACAGGGTACCGCCTACCTGATTTACCGAGCCACTAAATCCCGGTTGTGGGGCAGAAGATGGTCCCGCCGTTTCCTGTGCAGTCGCTGGGGCCCGAACTCCGTCTCCCTACCGTAGAAGCTGGGGTGGAGATGTTCCGGCATGCAGGGACACTGGGGCTCGAACCCCGTCTCTCTGGCGCTGAGGCGATGTGGCTACGTGGGTAGTGGAGGGGTCCCACCACTGCCAGTGGTGGTGGTGGTGGTGGTGGTGTTGCGGTGGTCATACCACCATTTCCGGCCTCCAATTCAACTATAACACATGTCAAAGTAAGTATTGTTACAAACATGCGCGTATTTTTTCTTTAAAATGCATAATATGTTAGAATTTTTCCTAAACATAATTGCTTTAGCTGAAACCAACACTTACAGAATTGAGTCAGCATTTGTGTAGAGGGAGAGTGATAAAAATATCTCTAGTTTACCCTGGTAATATTTGAACATCAAACTCATCTCTTTATTACTTTTGGTATTAATATAATATGTCACATTTTTTTCCCTAAACATAATTGCTTTAGCTGAAACCGACATTTACAGAAGTGAGTCAGAATTTGCGTGGAGGGAGAGTGAAAAATGCCTCTAATTTACCCTGGTAAGATTTGAACCTCAAACTCATCTCTTTAATACTTTTGGTATTAATATAATATGTCATATTTTTCCAAAACATAATTGCTTTAGCTGAAACCGACATTTACAGAAGTGAGCCAGTATTTGCGTGGGGGGAGAGTGAAATAAATGCCTCTAGTTTTCCCTGGTAAGATTTGAACCTCAAACTCATCTCTTTAATACTTTTGGTACTAATATAATATGTCACATATTTTCCTAAACATAATTGCTTTAGCTGAAACTGACATTTACAGAAGTGAGTCAGAATTTGCGTTGAGGGAGATTGAAAAAATGCCTCTAGTTTACCCTGGTAACATTTGAACCTCAAACTCATCTCTGTAATACTTTTGGTATTAATATAAAATGTCTTATTTTTTCCAAAACATAATTGCTTTAGCTGAAACCGACATTTACAGAAGTGAGCCAGTATTTTCGTGGATGGAGAGTGAAATAAATTCCTCTAGTTTACCCTGGTAAGATTTGAACCTCAAACTCATCTCTTTAATACTTTTGGTTATAATATAATATGTAACATTTTTTCCTAAAAATAATTGCTTTAGCTAAAACCAACATTTACAGAGGTGAGCCAGCATTTGCGTGGAGGGAGAGTGAAATAAATGCCTCTAGTTTACCCTGGTAAGATTTGAACATCAAACTCATCTCTTTAATACTTTTAGTATTAATATATCGTCCCATTTTTTCCTAAACATAATTTCTTTAGCTGAAACCAGCATTTACAGAAGTGAGTCAGCATTTGCGTGGAGGGAGAGTGAAAAAATACCTCTAGTTTACCCTGGTAAGGTTTGAACCTCAAACTTATCTCTTTAATTCTTTTGGTATTAATATAATTTGACACATTTTTTCCTAAACATGATTGCTTTAGCTGAAACCAACATTTACAGATGAGGCAGCATTTGCGTGGAGGGAGAGTGAAATAAATGCCTCTAGTTCACGCTGGTAAGGTTTGAACCTCAAACTTATCTCTTTAATACTTTTGGTATTAATATAATATGTCACATTTTTCCTAAATATGATTGCTTTAGCTGAAACCAACATTTACAGAAGTGAGTCAGCATTTGCGTAGAGGGAGAGTGAAATAAATGCCTCTAGTTTACCCTGGTAAGATTTGAACCTCAAACTCATCTCTTTAATACTTTTTGTATTATTATAATATGTTATATTTTCTCCTAAACATAATTGCTTTAGCAGAAACCAACATTCACAAAGTGTGTGTGATAAATGCAGTTGGACCCTAGGGCAACTACCACCGCAGTTAATTTAACACTATGAAGCTTAAACGTACATTTTCACCCATGTAGCGAAACGATCCCGGGAACTTTTGCAAATGGTGTCTAATAAATACACACTAGTACAACTACCAACATTTATTCCCAGAAGTATAAACTCTCATTTTCATCTCCTCTTTGGATTCGAACCAGTGTCCCTTGGCGCTGCATACATATAGGTTTTGTCTCTCTCTCTCTTTAAATTGGTTACTATTCCAACGGATTTGTTTACGATACACACACACATTATAAATGAAAGTGTACAAACTTATATTTACTCGCGGTGAAACGTGAATTTAATAAAGGTCTAAAGTGTCGATTATAATTTTCTATATTTGTAAAGGAAATGAACCCGTGACCATGAGTTTAGTATACAGACACTAAAATGATGCTTGATATTTGATCGATCACATTGTAAAACGACAACTATAATTTTCTGTATTTGAATTCGGGACCCTTTAAATCCTTTACTGGAACATGAACAAAATAGCTGACAGGGCAGTTAATTTAAAGACTAAACCAGTATGTTCGCTTATGCCTGGGAATTGAACCAGGGACTCCCCCCACTGGCTCAGTATATATCGTACAGGTACTAAGACGTGTGGGGGTAGATTATGTAGGATTTTTAATGAACGTTTAAGTAGCAATATAGTTTTCCCTGCTCTAAACTGTAACCACCCGCATTCTCATGTACACTAAACGAACTAGTACAATCTCCCAGCTGACAATTGGTTTCGAACGAGTAACGATATAACGGTGATTTGTGCGAGAGAGAGCTACACATATAGTATATTTTCAGACTATTGGCTACTTACATATCAGCCGGTCAAGGGTATCCAAATCTGCCCAAACAGAGGGGGGCGCATTTCCCGCCGCCAAGAGGGGCGCCGGCGATCGGGGAGCATTTCCACTGCCGTAGAGAGACTCAGGCGAGAGGGGTGCCATCGAGCGGTTATCAAGGGATGCTGTGAGGGTAGCTGGGTCCGGCAGGGGGCCTGCGACGACGCCATGCTGAGCACCACCCACAGGGTTTGCCTCAGGCACGCACGTCGCGACGTTGCCTGCCAGTCCCTCATCAAGCGCATATGGATCCCAGTAGTCTGAAATTAAATTAAATACATATTAATTAGCATTTACGGGGAAAAAAACAACACCAACAAGTCTATAATATAGATATTTGTAGGCTGCTAATTACCCATGGACCCATGAACCAGTCACGATCCGCTCTGCAAATCCCATTTTCGGTAAACTGTAGCAGCTGGTCCAGGCTATTGGGATCTTCCGGTTGTACACCCCGACAATCATTGGAGGATCATCAACAAACAAAAGAAAGAACACCATTGTACGCCCCAGATGTATAAGGCAAAAAAACCTTTAAAATATACAAAACTATTTAAAAAAACATACCCGGGCTTAGACAATTTTCTAGCGACTCAAAGCTCATGTTGGTGTTCACGTCTGTCAATTACAATTTGAAATGACCGATTGTGATTACTGGCGCCCTATTTATTGCCATCTCAAAGGGTTAGCCGACTATAATGACCTAACTACTGTAATGCGTCTCTGCGCATGCGCAATACAGATCTGTCTATGAGACCATTTGTAGATCCCGTTATTCATTAGATTGATCCTACCTACTGACGCGAAAAGTCGTGCCTGCTCCTGCAAACGGGGGTATACTTTAGCGTTGAATGATGGCGCACAAGTGGTGCAAACCTACCCTCCCTCCATGCAGATGAAGTTAAAAAAGTTTCTTTCTATTCGTCAAGGAAGATTTTCAAAATTTATATGTTTTAAGCGATGTTCTACTTTGAGCAAACATCTTAGAATACTTCAGCTCTTTGTGTTTTGAGTACTATAAATTAGACTGTCTTTATTTTTTAAAGATGCCCAATGTTGAGTTGGAACTGGGTCACCCCAGATCACCTCGCGGTCACAAACTGTCCAACGAGGTTTTTTATTCACCCTGGATTTCCCACCCTCCCTCCGAGCAGATAATGGTACATTCAAGCGAGGAGGCCCTTGTCCTTTAACACCTAATATGATTTTGGCACTTATTCACTCATGTTATATTTTTATTACAGGCATAGGTAATTACGATTGAGTTTCCGGGAAGTCGGGGTTTGATTCCGCGACAAGTTACTCGGGAAAATTGAGATACATTCTCTCTGGTACCCTCCTAGACCACCAGATCACCTCGAGGTCACAAACTGCCCAACGAGTTTTTTTCATTCACCCTGGGTTTCCCACCCTCCCTCCATGCAGCTGAAGGTACATTCAACTGAGGAGGGCCTTGTCCTTTAACACCTAATATAAATTCAGCACTTATTCACTCATGTTATATTTTTATTACAGGCATAGGTAATTACGATTGAGTTTCCGGGAAGGTCGGGATTTGATTCCACGACAAGTTACTCGGTTCTTTATGTCAATAACTTCCAGCTATATAAAAATCCCCAGTCTCGATACACCTGACAGGTATCAAAACCCGGTTTCCTCCCATCTTTAGCAGTCTAGTCTATTGTGAGAGTAGCGCCTTAATACCATGTGGTCAGTTAATAACTTCCAGCTATATAAAAATCCCCAGCCTCGATATACCTGACAGGGATCAAAACTCGGTTTCCACCCAACTTTAGCAGTCTAGTCTATTGTGAGAGTAGCGCCTTAAACCATGTGGTCAGTTAATAACTTTCAGCTATATAAAAATCCCCAGCCTCGATACACCTCACAGGGATCAAAACCCGGTTTCCTCCCCATCTTTAGCAATCTAGTTTATTGCGTGAGTAGCACCTTAAACCATGTGGTCATTCTCAGGATTCGAACCCCTCATGGCTACGCTTAGGGTGTGTGTGTGTTATTTACAATTACACCTATACTTTATTAGAACCGATGGGGTAATAAGACGCGGTGGTAGAGCAGTTGAGCATTGCATGTCTACGTTCATTAGATGTGCTATTTGAACTGACTGTCAACGGTACTTTTCACGGAAGGGGAAGGGGGGTGTGTGTTATGCGACTGTTTATTCCTGGCGATTCAAGGCAACGACTCCTTGATGTGTCGAAGTTAATGCCTGGTTCATCAGCATCAGGTGGGACAACCTCGGCTCTGGGGGTTGAGGGGAAATTCCAGTGCCAGAAAGTTGAAAAGTGAAAGGGAGAAATTGAGCAACAGATGACATTGGCTGCTCTCAGTCGTCGAGTTGATGTAAATGAAAGAGGTTCACACCTCATGTCACTGTAACCAAAGGATGCATGCATGCTATGAACCATTTATCATATTCTACCCGCCGCCAACAATGTTCTAATAAACTACAACGCCCTAAAACTCCTGCACCTCAATCCTAGCCAATAATTATTTAGCATAAATCAATTAACAATCATTAATAATTAAAATGCCGTCAGGAGAGGTTCATTCCGACAGGGCCTTGTGACGGAGGAACCAATGTTCATTCAACATAAGACAGCGCTAGCTAGAGGTTCTAAGTAATGAATAAAAACTCCGACACCCCTATCCTATCAATTAATTAATTAACAATCATTAATAATTAATCACCAAGAACCAACATGTCAGAGTTGGGGGTTGTAGTGAGGAGGTCAGGAGTGGGGTAGGAGGAGTGGGGCAGGAGGAGGGGGCAGGAGGAGGGGGTAGGAGGAG
>CABFOV010004962.1:24238-40709 GCA_902141375.1 Timema poppense | reverse complement strand
GGGGGGGGGGGGTTTAAGGGATGGAATAATGAGTTAATTTGCAAGCGGGACCCGTAGGTAATATAATCTAGCCGTGCTGTGCACTTTTTAACTCATAAAACTGAAAACTGTGTTCAGTATATTCACACTAACCCGCTTCGGTGTCCGCATGGTCTAAGGCGATACTCTCGTGTTAGACTAGACTACTGAAATCGGGGAGATCAGCGTTCGATACCGGTCGGATGCACTGAGGGTGTTTTTTCCTAAATGGCTTTCCACTCTCTCTCTCTCTCTCTTTCTCTGTCTCTAAACTAAACCTTCCTAAACTTAAACATATGAATGTAATTAGTGCATAGGCTTATACCCCGAACGGTTTGTAAGATGCGGTGTTAAAAAAAATAATTAATAATGCTGTTAACATCGTCCATGATTGCGCAACAATGACGTCACATTCAGAAGCACAATATTTTATTTTATTGGCTTTTACGCCAGCTTTATGCATTAGACTAAATCTTGAGGAGCTCGTTTTAATCAAGAAAAAAGCTGAAAGAACATAAGATCATAAAGCTAATTGAAAGGTAATTTGAAACAATAAATTCTAATATAAAAAAAACAATTAATTTTGTTTTTATTTCACAATACATTTTAAACGTTTAATATATCACGGTTTGATCCTGTTTTAAAGTAATTAAAGGCTATTTAGTTTATAACTAAAAGATCGTGCATGCTTAAAACTTTTTATGTTCCTTTTGCTAATAAATTCTGCAAAAAAAAAAAGTTACTAATATAGCCATGACATGGACGTAAAGTAAACATGCTAATGTATTTCATATTAAAATAAAAAGCTAGGGCTCGTTTTGTTCTAAAGTTGGTAAGCTTCCCGCTGACATTTTCTTAATGTCCCATTGTTTTGGGGATTTTCTTTTGTAACACACTTTAAGAAGGAAAACTTTTTGTTTGCTCAGAGCATAAACTTTATTTTCGTATAAAATTGTGGTTAATCTTTGTTTTGCAAAAATGTACTTGCATATTTTTTAATAAGACTCCTCAAATTTGATATGCATTGTTTATGTGTATTTAAAATTTCCAACGTTGATTAAATTAAAATTTCAATATGATTTTATGCGTTAATAGATTTATGGCACGAGTTAAGAATAAAATTAATCGAGGTTAAACTTAATAATCATAGGCTTTTGTATCTGTACGGTGTCTTACAATTTGACCGGGCTTTCTAAATATTTACACTGATGGAGTACGAATGGGAAAGGTTAAATTTAGAAGAAATGTACTCTTATTTGCGTGGCTGGTGAGTGGGAAATGAATCAGGGGGTGCGGAGGGGGAACTCTTAGTAACCAACAGGTTTTGGAACTCTGACATACCCATAATCGATAGAGCAGACTAGGTGAGATTATTGATTTCATGCGTGTGCCCTACGGAGCGTGTCACAGAAAATTATGACCACCACTAATTTGACTACTAACCCGCCTCGGTGGCGTAGTTGGCTAACGCGCAAGTCGTGTTTAGCTCGACCGCCGAGGACGGGGAGATCGAGGTTCGAATCTCGGTCGGGTGAACTAGGGGTGGTTTTTCCACTCTTCCTTCGCGCAAATGCGGGTTCACTTCCTCTAATTCAACCTTCCCAATCCCCAATCAATTAGCGTAATTAGTACTTAAAGCATATAACCCGAACGGGTAGTAAGACGCGGTGCTAAATATTATTATTAATTTGACTACTAAAAAAAATTAAAATATAATGAAATCTGTCTTTTGTCTGGAAATTTTTTTCCCAAATTAGAATACATACAACTTTCAAAATTCTCAAATATATACATAGCATTGGTGCCCACCCATAGAGACGATCACGTAATGATTTAATTTCGATTGCCAGTGAAAATATTAAAAGGATATTTTGTTTATTAAAGTACTCGTAGAAATAGATTTGTTCTATTACCACTTAACACCGCGTTTTACTATCCGTTCTGGTTATACGTATACATGAGAATTACTCTAATAGGCTAGGGATGAGGAAGGAAGTATTTTATAGGTAGCATCCACATTTGCGTGGAAGGAGAGTGGGAAACCATTTTAGGAAAAACCACCCTCAGTAGACCTAACCGGGATTCGAACCCCGGTCTCTTCATCATTAGCAGGCCAGTCTAACACGAATTATTCTTTAGACCAATCGGTTACTGAAGCGGGTCAGAATATTAGATCAGTTTGGGGGGGGAAAAAGCAACGGTTTACACAACTTAAAATATTAAGGCTTTTCTCGTTTTTAAAGGTGAACAATAAAAGCTATTGGAGGGAAATATTTGACTAATTCATCAAAATGTTTTACTAAACTATCATGCCAAAATGATTCTAATGCAAGAAACGCTGTAAAACTTTTAGTACGGATACTTTATGAAAGTAGATCGCAGTTGGTTTGGCATTTGAGAAGTAGGTATAATGAAAACAAATTATTTGGCATCACTGTTATATTATATAATAATATATCTCGTTGTTTTGAAGGAACTAAATAACTAAGCGAGTCGATTGGAACACATGTCTTGTATCCCCCCCCCTCCTCAATCTTATCCGTGAAACACCAGGTTAGGTAACAACTGCATACACTCTCCACTAATAAGATCACTTATATCCCTATCACCAATGACATGACTTCATAATGATCACTTTTATGAAGAAACAGTACGGTACTACCCATACATTTTCTCTCTCCTTTGGTGACCTGGTGGTCTAGGGGTAAAGTGTCGGACTTCTATGCTGGCGGCCGGGGTTCACGTCTCACAATCACCCTACCATTACACATTAGCGCAAGTGCGTATAACCCGAACGGGTAGTAAGACGCGGTGCTAATAATAATAATAAAATCTAAAATAAATTGGAGTATAATCCTAATGGGTAGTAATACGGGGAATTAAAATAATAATAATAATTTTTAAATTAGACATATAAATGTGCATGTATAGCCTAAAATTTTCGCACCCTCGAAGATGTCTTCGCGTGACCCCGGGGGTAAGCGTACCTCAGTTTGAATACCACTGTACTGTACTACTATACAAAATGTAAAAAAAGGGGGGGGGGTAATTTTATTTTAGGTAAATAGGGTGAGTCTGATCCTAGAATAAATTGGATTAAACAGCTAAAAGCTTACCGGCAGAGAGGGAAGATTTTAATTTCCTCTTCATTTAATTAACATGAATGTCTATTCAAAACGATTCTCCTCAAGGAAATGTCTAGAAATCACATCTATTCACTAACTTCACCCCATCCTAACTACCGCTACCAATTAGTAAATTAAAGGCAGCGATTTTTTCAATCCCGCTTGTATTTAATGTTGATTAGATTAGACTATAGTCCAATTTTCACAGGAAGGCATTTTTAGAAAACAGTAGCATATTTTTTCTCGGACAAAATTGATTTGATTTTATTATTTTATTAGTGTTTAATTTTAGAGAACGATTATTCATTTTCGGGCACATATGAGCACAAAAAAATACTTAAACGAATGGTGAAAACAGAATTTCGTTACATTGGTATTAAAAAATGTGGCGAATCAGCTTGAACTCAATTTTTCTACAAGTTATGTTATAGGGAATGCTCAAGTTAGCCCGCCACATTAAATGTTCTCTAGATTTTCTAATTTTAAAGCACAAATGTTACTTTTCGGGCACATATGAGCACAAACAGAGCACAATGGATTGACTTAAATAAATTTTGTTGTGTTTTGTTTTTCAGTATGTGGCGGGCTAGCTTGAGCCTAAGTTGGCCCACCACATAAAATATTTTCTAAATTGGCCAGTTTCACAGCATAAATGTTCATGTTCGGGCACATATGAGCACAAATAGAGCACAAACGATTAGACAAAAAAAAATGTTTTGCAGCAATGTGGCGGGCCAACTTGAGTCACGTCAATATTACAGTTTCTTGATATGTTTGATTACTGCATTTGAACGAAATTAAGCTTATAGGCGATGACCTCGAAACACACTCACATAGATATTTAGAACAAGGTGAGACCAATTAGTAGGGTAGTTCATGAAACATAGACGATCTCTTGAGGGGTGAAAAAGTCACATGATTGTGTGAGCTAATATCCATTAGCTCGGCACAACCCAACCTTCTAAAGGCAAAAATCTAATAATATAATGGTTCATAGCTAATCCACTATTAGTTTGAAATACATTCAAAACTTTAGCACAGTAAGATAAAATGTAAATAAATAAAAACATACTGCTATATAAAATGTAATTTTTATGTGGAGTAATAAATATGTAATAGTTTAGAAAGTATTCAAGCTATCGAATTGAAATATTTACACGTTCATCTATAGCAAGTTATTAAGTCATCTATAAAAACTCATTCACTTGCATCTGCAGCTCACATTACTTGGCTTATGAATCACTAAAAGTAAAGCTGGTAGCTTTTCCAGCATTCATATATGGCTCTTCAAAGTAAAATTGGACTTTACATCCTAATCTAGAATTTGAGAATAGTTTTAGCTTTTTCTCTGTATTTTTAACCAACTTAAGAAAGAGAAATAATATAGGCGCATATTTTCTTTTTTAAATTACCAGATTTTTTTATTTATTTTTTTCTAAAAGAAATTACCACCCAATAATTAGAATTGTGTGGTAAAAGTTTTTTATTTTAATATTCAATGACAAATTGTAATTACATCTCTGTTGTAATTATGGGCAATCGAAAGCAATCAAAAACTACATTCACAATTTGATCAAACAAATCCTTTGTTTTTAAAACGTAATTATAATGTCTATTAAAATATGGCGCATGAAAAATTTATTATAAATATAAAATTAATAGCTATATGCAGATTATAATATTTACATACGCAAACACAACAATATCAATACATCACAGTTGTGGAAACTGATGTAAAATTAAACTTATGAATGAAGATTAAGTAGATATGAGAGCTTTAAATTCAGTGTCAACAAATTGTAGACCGACTATTGTATGAGACTATCGGCCTTAGGTGACTAATTAGCACATCTGCCACTTTACTCTAAACCCGCTTCGATGGGCAAGTGGTCAGGATGTAAATCTTGTTTAGTCTGGTTTGCCAGTGACAGGGACGTTAAGGTTCGAATCCGGCTTCATCTGTGCTGAGAATTTTGTTTCCTAAATGGCTTTACACTTTACCTCCCACATATTTAGGTACATTTCCCCTAAATTCTATCTCACTTATCCAAAAATCTTTAGTGGGATTGACCTATAGGCCTATGAGTATAGGCTGAGAGGGTAGTGAAACGTGGTGGAACCCCTACCCATGTGTAACTAAGACGTCCCATAACCCTCCCCCCTTTCAGCTCCCCCCTCTTGTTTCTGCCAGTTATGGCTTCATATCCTATCCGCAAGCAAATTTATGTTTAGTGTATTAAAAAGTTAAGATCCTCTCAGTATTTGAATGCACGAACCAAAAAGTTTGTAATTTTGTTTACACGTAAATTTTCTCTCTCTCTCTCTAAAAAAATAAACATTCAAGTGAGACAGACAGACTTTGTTGAGGGCGTCGCCATAGAAGTTCAAAAGTCGTCCGGTCAAAAAAACCGCATCGCGACGCATCCCGGATCAGCCGTTCTAGCCCGGATCGATGCGGTGTTTATCCAGTCGGCGTCTTCGCTAACTTCTGTCTCTCTGTGCCCCTCGTTTGTTTGTGTCTGGGGTGTTTGTTTGTTTGTTTGTTTGTTTAGCCAGTCAGGCAGCTTGCTGGTGTATAGACTTGATTCCCGGGGATCTTTTTTTATTAACAGAATGTGATACCCCGAGTAGGTTTTGTTTCAAGTTTTACGGAAATGTTCTTAGAAACAAAACTTTTTTTTCCCCTCTCTCGCTTTTCTCTGTAGTCTCAAGTGTTGGTGTGAAATATCATCAGCCTCTTAAATTATTTAACTTTGTATAGTAAGAGCAAGTCACATCTGTAGAGAAATTTATCAGTGTTCTCCCGAAAAAAAGTACATTTCATTGTCTTGTGGAAGGGACCGAAATTTAAGGTCAGTATTTTTGAAACAAAAACTTTTTTTTTTTGCCAAAGTAAATAAAATATTGCTTCAATAGAAACGTTTAGTTTAACTTTCTACGTGTGGCAATCGCAACATTTATTGAATATTGGTCGCAAGCATCGTGGCTTTTAAGAGCATGCATTACATGCCAATCAACTCTGTGATACAGTTGGCTAGAAATTGTAAATTTACACGAACACTATTGCACGTGGATCATTTCTGATTAAACATTAATGGAGGTAAAGAGTTAAATAGAAGCTCCTAATACAGAACATTGTTGAAATATTAAATTATATTTGTATAAAATCAGAACTGAAAAGGTCGTTTTTTGACCATTTCAGAATTGCTTCACAAATAAGCATTGCGCCCAAATCTTCATTATGTCATAATAGGATCATAATGTAGTTATCAACAAGAAACTTTGACGCTTTGTCCCCCATCGTCACCGCGGAAAATTTCGAGTAATCATTCAAATACGAATGCACTGCACACATTTCTGGTATATCTTAAGTCTTTACCTTTTACCTTTTATTCCCATACCTTGCGCGAGTCGGAAATTGATCCGGGCATGCTATGATGAGCACTCTAATGCAGAAACATTTTAAATGAAGAGTAAAATTCGCGTTCAAATTCTGTGATGTCCATGACAGATACTCAAGAATTGTTTAAGTTTACTATGTAGAGAGAATTAAACTAAACGTTTCTACAGAATACTTCTTTTTATTTCCCGAAAACAAAAACAAAACAATTACACAAAGATTATAATGGACCTTAACTAGAGTTCCCTTTCACCCTACCTTAAATTATGCCGTTATTAAAAAAATCCCTATTACGTGCAGTCTTGATAAGGTACTGGAATCCTGACTCTTTATTCAATAACTATCCTAAGAGCTCGTCGCTTACGTAAGCCGGCAATCAACCAATAAACAAATTCGAAGGGTACTTTTGATCAAAAATCCATTAGTAAAATATGTACTGTATGGCTAGTAATCAGATTTCTTATCACCATGTCACCTCAAAATTACTACTGTTGTAGGCTTCTGAATAATTAACATGAGTGTTATTGATTGAATTTAACCTTTTCCTATTCATTTAATCTTTGTAATGTTCAACACAAGCGTAACTAACCACTTATTTTAAGGGTTAGATTTGAGGATGAAAATTTAGAAGAAGAAAAAATACACCGTCATTTTCCTGCAGTGAAGACGAGAAAAACACTTTTAAAATAGCTTGTGGAAAACTGCCTCCAGTACATTCGATCCCAGACCTCCAATTCATCGGTGACCATGTGGAATACTACTATAGTGCTTGTGTGGTTAAGGTGTTTATCTTACTATTATGATTTCTTAGATTGTAACACACTTTATAATTATGTATATAACTTTAAATATTTAGAAACAATTTTAACTAGCAATAACGATAGAATGGAAATTAGGAATATAATTCAGTCGGGATATGTATGCTACTACTCGGGTCAGTAAGTTATTTACATCTCACCTGCTTTCAAGAAATGTTAAAATCGGAATATACAAAACAATAATTTTCTTGGTTGTTCTCTCTGGGTGTGAAACGTGGTATCTTACCTTACTTGACGAAAAACAATTAAGGGTGTTCGAAAACAACGTGTTTAGGAATATATTTGGTAAAAATATAGAGAGAAAGGATGCACATACTGGAGAGTGGATGAGGTTACATAATTATGAGTTACACACCCTGTATTCATCACATGACATTGTTAGGAAAGTCAAGTCTCGTAGGTACGATGCGTAGGACATGCAGCGTGAACGGGAGAATCTATAACCGTGTCCAGGGTATTGACTGGAAAACCCAATGGGAAGAGAACATTTGGAGGACCTAGATGAAGATGGGAGAATAACATTAGAATGGACCTTTGAAGTGATAGGGTGTAATGAGGTGGACTGGGTAGAAGTAGATAGGGTTAGGGTGTAATGAGATGGATTGGATGGAGCTAGCTCAAGATAGTGATAGGGTGTAATGAGGTGGACTGGATAGAAGTAGATAGGGTTAGGGTGTAATGAGATGGATTGGAAGGAGCTAGCTCAAGATAGCGATAGGGTGTAATGAGGTGGACTGGATAGAATTAGCCGAAGATAAGTGTGGGTGGCGTACTTTTGTAAGTGCAGCAATGCACTTTAGAGTTCCTAATACCACAGAGTAAGTAAATAATATAATTTTCAAAATATATTTCCAAAAATAATTTTCTCTCCAATGCTTTATTAATATACCAGCTGCAATTTTCCGGTGTTGACCAGGGGAATTTAGCAATCACGTGGAATATCTATTTGGATTTGAGATTGAAATATCTCCTGAAATTTCACTTTGGATTTAGGTTGTAAAATCTCTTGAAATCTCTCTTTGGATTTAGGTTTTAATACCTCTAGAAATTTCTCTTTGGACTTGAGGTTGTAATATATACTCTAAAATTTCCCTTTGGATTTGAGATTTGAATATCTCCTGAAATTTTCCTTTGGATTTGAGGTTTGAATATCTCCTGAAATTTCCCTTTGGATTTGAGGTTTGAATATCTCCTGAAATTTCCCTTTGGATTTGAGGTTTGAATATCTCCTAAAATTTCACTTTGGATTTGAAGTTGTAATATATACTCTAAAATTTTCCATTAGATTTGAGGATTGAATATCTTATGCAATTTCCCTTTGGATTTGAGATTGTAATATATACTCTAAAATTTCACTTTGGATTTGAGGTTTGAATATCTCCTGAAATTTCCTTTTAAATTTGAGGTTATAGTATATCTTGAAATTTCTCTTTGGATTGAAAGTGTGATTTCCTATTTAATTTAAACACTATGTTCAACAGTTTGTATATTTATAATGTATAGCAACTGTTCACATAGTTTAATTCGCAATGTTCAAAATATATATAAACATTAACAAACAAACATTACCAAGGGACGCTCTTTCAAGATCCCCATAGTGCGTGTGAATAGGTTCAGATTTGTTTTAGGGTCTTTGATTTTGGAGCTGCAACGTTAATATGTAATTCTACGCCCAAAATACATATCCTGTTTTATTTGAATGCTAGATTCGTTTTGCATTATTTTTTTCTGGCTACTTGGAATTTACCACCATTTATCGTAACCAGTTTTTTTTTTGTGGAATTTGATTATTTGAATCGCATCATTGAACTGGTATGCATTTTTTTTTTTTTGTGGAATTTGATTATTTGAATCGCATCATTGAACTGGTATGCATATTAATTATTTATTTCAAACCGGTTTGGATTTTTACCACAGATTTTTCGCCTATCGCAAAGCATCAACTGTGTATGATACAATACTTGCGATAATGTATTTTGAAAACTCTATTCAACCAAACATTTAAATGAGAGGACATGCGTTTCATTACTTTATTAATTTTATTTAGTTTTTTTCCCCTCGGTAAACAGTTATTTGATTATATTTCAAATCGTATTAATACTATGTTATTATATTACAGCTTCATTTTAATTAACGGAGTTATATTATAATGATGTGTGCGGTCATTTGTTCTTTTAAATCCTTCAAAATAATTTATATTTATCCTCGGTCCCGGCAAAGATTTATCTGATTACCAAACCCTTCTTTCACCTCTGACAAGACATCTTGTGAATGTGAGGAATGNATTTTCTGTTGTGAACCTATACAAAAAATTAATGAAACTAGTGTTGTTAAAGAAAATGAGCCCTGTTGGAAGCTTTAAACTTTATATTGACGTGAACCATATTATGATTGATTATTTTATTTAGTAACGCGTCTTACTATCCGTTTGGTTTACTATATTCATAGGAAGCGTACCTTAATTTGAGTGGATGGAGAGTCGAAACACATTTGGGGAAAAAAAACTCAATACACCCGACCGAGATTCGAACCTCGCTCTCCTCGTCATTGTCAGTTTAGTTTAACATTTTAAATGCGCGTTAGATCATGCGTCCACCGAATCAAGTATCGTAAAGTTATATATTGTATTAGAGTTGAACGTCCGTCGACGCGGTAATTTATCGCTCCTGGTGCTATTTTCGATTTCTTACCGCATTAAACTCGCATAATTGATCGCATTGTCCTTTTAGACCCATTTTACTGTGGCGAACCGCACTTTAATTCGATTAGAAAATTTAACATGCACTTTTTTTGAATGCATTTATTATATCAGAACATGACTTACAAACGAACTTAATTATATAACATACACAGCATCCGGTCACCCTGCCGTTGATTCTTCACTGTGAAATAGAAAAAAAACCCATCTAATTTGATCTACGATCATTTTGTCGGAAATGCCAGGAATAGAATCCAGGTCATAGTTCAGTAGAAAAATGCATTATCGACTGCGTAAAAATGTTGGACAAATATCACTATAGCTATACTTGGAAATAGATTTTAATACACTTTTTTAAATATATGTTTACACATGTGATCTTAATACACATCCATAGCTAGTGAATTTTTAGACAGCGTACAACTCGAATGGGTAGTAAGACGCGGTTCTAAAAAAATATATACTTTCTGAGTACTTTGATTTGTAAACGTAGCTTATAGGCTTATATTAATTATTCCTTACTATTGTTCTTAATTCAAAAGATTCATCATTTTCAAAAATCAGTATTGTCCTGTTTAAGAACATCTCGAAAAATAATATTTTGTAAATCGACAAAAACGATTTTCATAGTATCAAAGAGACTTGGTTTAGGTCAAGATAATAAAAATTAGTATTAGACCAAGTTCTGCCAACCCTTGCTCTGAAATTAACTCAGCAACGGTATTCTCTTCTAATGTTCAACTAATTTGATTTGTACCATTTACAGACAGTGAGAAGCATATTGTAAAACATTCAAACTATTTCAAAGTTTGATTCGGTGAATAAACTTTGAAAGGCAATTACTGCTAATTGATTAGATGTAATATATCCAATTTATTGTATACATGAACCTTTCTGAACCAAATATTTTCACACCTTCAAATTGAAACTATAAGCTGTTTTTTGTTGGAATATCAACAAAAGTTAGTTACTTAAGTTAATAAAACAGTTTTAATATATTCATACATCAAGGCGTGCTATCTTTAGTTGTCTCTTTTGAATTTTCTAAACTGTGTTTCCAACCAAAATACTATAAAGCCATATGGCTTACTCACTCACTGACTCACCACTTCCAGGTGAGCTAGAAACTTGAAATTTGGCAAACTTATAGCTTCCAGCTTGTAACCGAAGGAAAAAATCCCAAAGAATTAAAAAAATTTAACCCCCGAAAAAAAAAAATCAAAATGGTGGAGCAACTTTAAAGTCGGTACGGACCTTTTTTTTTTGGAGGCCTCTGGTGGCTAAACGGTATGACCTATCAAAAAACTGCTCTGGAAATACATTAGTTTACATCCAATTGCAAAGAAAACGCACCGGGCGCTTGGGGCGGAGCCCCCAACGTCCAAAGTGAGTTTTTAACATATCGATGTATGTTATGAGGTCCATCCCTCCTAAACACTGACAACAAATGTCATTAGATATGTTGGTTTACTCTTTATTCAGAAATTAGCAGAGTTTGCGTACTCAAATCTCGCGACAGCTTGATGTAGTCAATAAGACGAGAAAACCTGCTTCTAAGGTCTAAGGCCCTACTTTCACCAAACTGCTGATTACGGGGAGATCAAGGTTCTAACCTTGGTCAGGTGTACTGAGGGTGTGTTTTGCAAAATAGTTTTCCACTCTCCCTCCACGCAAATGCGGGTACATTAACTCGAAATATAATCTTCCTAATACCTTAAACCATTAACGTAATTAGTAGATAAGCGCGTAATCCAAAGCTAAAAAAACTATAAAAACAAATTTACGCTATATATATATATAGCGTAAATTTGTTTTTATAGTTTTTTTAGCTTTGGATTACGCGCTTATCTACTAATTACGTTAATGGTTTAAGGTATTAGGAAGATTATATTTCGAGTTAATGTACCCGCATTTGCGTGGAGGGAGAGTGGAAAACTATTTTGCAAAACACACCCTCAGTACACCTGACCAAGGTTAGAACCTTGATCTCCCCGTAATCAGCAGTTTGGTGAAAGTAGGGCCTTAGACCTTAGAAGCAGGTTTTCTCGTCTTATTGACTACATCAAGCTGTCACGAGATTTGAGTACGCAAACTCTGCTAATTTCTGAATAAAGAGTAAACCAACATATCTAATGACATTTGTTGTCAGTGTTTAGGAGGGATGGACCTCATAACATACATCGATATGTTAAAAACTCACTTTGGACGTTGGGGGCTCCGCCCCAAGCGCCCGGTGCGTTTTCTTTGCAATTGGATGTAAACTAATGTATTTCCAGAGCAGTTTTTTGATAGGTCATACCGTTTAGCCACCAGAGGCCTCCAAAAAAAAAAGGTCCGTACCGACTTTAAAGTTGCTCCACCATTTTGATTTTTTTTTTTCGGGGGTTAAATTTTTTTAATTCTTTGGGATTTTTTCCTTCGGTTACAAGCTGGAAGCTATAAGTTTGCCAAATTTCAAGTTTCTAGCTCACCTGGAAGTGGTGAGTCAGTGAGTGAGTAAGCCATATGGCTTTATAGTATTTTGGTTGGAAACACAGTTTAGAAAATTCAAAAGAGACAACTAAAGATAGCACGCCTTGATGTATGAATATATTAAAACTGTTTTATTAACTTAAGTAACTAACTTTTGTTGATATTCCAACAAAAAACAGCTTATAGTTTCAATTTGAAGGTGTGAAAATATTTGGTTCAGAAAGGTTCATGTATACAATAAATTGGATATATTACATCTAATCAATTAGCAGTAATTGCCTTTCAAAGTTTATTCACCGAATCAAACTTTGAAATAGTTTGAATGTTTTACAATATGCTTCTCACTGTCTGTAAATGGTACAAATCAAATTAGTTGAACATTAGAAGAGAATACCGTTGCTGAGTTAATTTCAGAGCAAGGGTTGGCAGAACTTGGTCTAATACTAATTTTTATTATCTTGACCTAAACCAAGTCTCTTTGATACTATGAAAATCGTTTTTGTCGATTTACAAAATATTATTTTTCGAGATGTTCTTAAACAGGACAATACTGATTTTTGAAAATGATGAATCTTTTGAATTAAGAACAATAGTAAGGAATAATTAATATAAGCCTATAAGCTACGTTTACAAATCAAAGTACTCAGAAAGTATATATTTTTTTAGAACCGCGTCTTACTACCCATTCGAGTTGTACGCTGTCTAAAAATTCACTAGCTATGAATGTGTATTAAGATCACATGTGTAAACATATATTTAAAAAAGTGTATTAAAATCTATTTCCAAGTATAGCTATAGTGATATTTGTCCAACATTTTTACGCAGTCGATAATGCATTTTTCTACTGAACTATGACCTGGATTCTATTCCTGGCATTTCCGACAAAATGATCGTAGATCAAATTAGATGGGTTTTTTTTCTATTTCACAGTGAAGAATCAACGGCAGGGTGACCGGATGCTGTGTATGTTATATAATTAAGTTCGTTTGTAAGTCATGTTCTGATATAATAAATGCATTCAAAAAAAGTGCATGTTAAATTTTCTAATCGAATTAAAGTGCGGTTCGCCACAGTAAAATGGGTCTAAAAGGACAATGCGATCAATTATGCGAGTTTAATGCGGTAAGAAATCGAAAATAGCACCAGGAGCGATAAATTACCGCGTCGACGGACGTTCAACTCTAATACAATATATAACTTTACGATACTTGATTCGGTGGACGCATGATCTAACGCGCATTTAAAATGTTAAACTAAACTGACAATGACGAGGAGAGCGAGGTTCGAATCTCGGTCGGGTGTATTGAGTTTTTTTTCCCCAAATGTGTTTCGACTCTCCATCCACTCAAATTAAGGTACGCTTCCTATGAATATAGTAAACCAAACGGATAGTAAGACGCGTTACTAAATAAAATAATCAATCATAATATGGTTCACGTCAATATAAAGTTTAAAGCTTCCAACAGGGCTCATTTTCTTTAACAACACTAGTTTCATTAATTTTTTGTATAGGTTCACAACAGAAAATTTTAAGATATTTGAGAACTAGCAGCGAGCTTTCCTCTTTAACTTGAGATAATAAGTTCCGTAGTTTACTTTCCTCTCCTTCATGTTGAAATTACAAAGAATGGTTGTTAGTGAAGGGAGAAAGAGGACATAAACTGAGACAGTAGGGATAAATAAGTCTATAAAAAACACAGATCATTGTATTTTAAGTCGTGTGACTGACAGCGATTGATATTTTCTCACTGACCGAGGAGGCCGCCTTTATATAAGGTTTCAATAAAATCTACGAACAAGATTAATGATTGTAAGGAATAAGGTACGCTTTCCAATATTGTCCCATTTGACGGATGAAATACCCCGAGAGCGAAGGGTTTGATTGAAAATATGTTGAGTAGATCTCCTTGAATCATTGTCGAAAGGGATTGTATCATGTTATACTTAGGGTATAGAAGCTAAATAACTCAGAGGCGTGTGTAGGGTGTTGCTGATAGGGATGCCATTTGGAAGACAAAGGGGGCGGGATCAACGCTCGCTCCTCTACTCCCCCCCCTCACCCCCACACTCAATATGTTTGATTTAAAAAAACATTATAGTAAACTAAAAAAAGGAAAATATCAATGTTTTATTTTACAATATTGTTCTATAAAAACATACATTATTAATTACTTAGCAATTCAATTCGACAGCTACCCGCCTCGGTGGCGTAGTTGGCTAACGCGCTAGTCGGGTTGAGCTCAACCACTGAGGACGGGGAGATCGAGGTTCGAATCTCGGTCGGGTGAACTGGGGGTGATTTTTCCTAAATAGTTTTCCCTAAATGGTTTTCCACCCCCCTCCACGTAAATGCGTGTTCACTTCCTCTAATTCATCCTTCCCAATTCCTAATCCATTAGCGTAATTAGTACTTAAAGCGTATATCCCGAACGGGACGCGGTGCTAGATAATAATAATTCGACAGCTCAAGAGTCCAATTTTTTTTTTTAAACTCGTCATTAATGTCATCAACGTCCGTATCCACAGCCAGCCTTTGTTCGATGAATGGGACCATGATGTGTTTTGGCTGACACTCGAGCCTTCACCAATACCCCTGGCACATCCATTCACGTGGTTTTTTGAAAAATAGTTAGCTACTACATTCTTTTGTCATGCCAATTTCTTTTTAAGCTAGTAGGGGTGCCATAGCACCCACTCTACGCACGCCTATCAAATAACTGCGATATATTTACCTATACATTTAACTACAAACGGTGACCTGGCGGTCTAGGGGTACGGTGTCAGACTTCTGTGCTGGCGGCCGGGGTTCAATCCTCGGTCCCGGCACAGATTTATCTGATTACCAAACCCTTCCTTCACCTCTGACAAGACATCTTGTGAATGTGAGGAATGCCAGGCCTCCACCGTGGTTCGGATTCCACGTTAAAGTGTAGGTCCTCCATTTCATCTCACAATCACCCTACCATTACACATTAGCGTAAGTGCATATAACCCGAACGGGTAGTAAGATGCGATGCTAATAATTATAATAATAAACTACAAACTGCCTCTGTGGCGAAGTTAGATAATGCGCTAGTTTCGTGTTGAGCTAGACTGCCGAGGATGGAGAGATCGAGGTTCGAATCTTGGTCGGGTGAAATGGGGGTGGGTTTTCCTAAATTGTTTTTCCACTGTCCTTCTCTCAAATGTGGGTTTACTTCCTTTAAATTCAACCTTCCCAATTCGAGCCCATTAAGATTAATTGGTACTTAAGCGTATAACACGAACGGTTAGTAAGACGCTGTGCTAAGTAAAATCAATTAAATACAGTTTTATTTTTTTGTGCTCCGCGTTCGATTATCCTTCTTTTGGAAAAAGGGTTTATAACGAATAAAAAAACCTTATGATCAGCTTTATTAATCATAATAAACACATTTAGGCTACTTGAAATATTAATAAAACCCCTATTGGTTTCGTTAAACAATAATTCATTAGACAATTAATAATTCAATAAACAATAATTACTCAACTATTAATCCAAATAAATACTTCACTATCACTAACGCCATGTTGATTACAGTCCAATTTTAATTTAAAAAATCTATTTTTAACGCCAAAGTTGCTCACATTTAACTATTTTATTAGTGTTATTTTATGGGTATTTATAGTATTTATCGGTGACCTGGCGGTCTAGGGGTAAGGTGTCATACTTCTATGCTGGCGGCCGGGGTTCAATCCTCGGTCCCGGCAAAGATTTATCTGATTACAAAACCCTTCCTTCACCTCTGACAAGACATCTTGTGAATGTGAGGAATGCCAGGCCTCCACCGTGGTTCGAATTCCACGTTAAACTGTAGGTCCTTCATTTCATCTCACAATCACCCTACCATTACACATTAGCGTAAGTGCGTACAACCCGAAAGGGTAGTAAAACGCGGTGCTAATAATAATAATAATAATA
>CABFOV010004962.1:0-10663 GCA_902141375.1 Timema poppense | reverse complement strand
ATTATTAGCACCGCGTCTTACTACCCGTTCGGGTTATACGCACTTACGCTAATGTGTAATGGTAGGGTGATTGTGAGATGAAATGGAGGACCCTCAGTTTAACGTGGAATCCGAACCACGGTGGAGGCCTGGCATTCTCCACCTTCACAAGATGTATTGTCAGAGGTGAAGGAAGGGTTTGGTAATTAGCTAAATCTATGCCGGGACCGAGGATTGAACCCCGGCCGCCAGCATAGAAGTCTGACACCTTACCCCTAGACCGCCAGGTCACCACCTAACTATACAATGTTGATAACCTATGATACCAAAATTTGAATTGCAAAAGTTTAACATATATAACATATCCATATTATGTTATATTTATATTCTGGGTACAAGACACAAATCAAATAGAAAAACAAGACTCTTATCAACCTTAAGTCAACAAATATGCTTTAACTTTGCACCAAGTATAAATTAAGTCTGAACACGGGAAGAAATATTCCGCGTCCGCCGCGTGTGCGAACCTTCATAAGAACCATTTGTCCGTAAGTGGGTTTTTCGTACCTTTGCTAGGAACGGTCCCGCGCCAAACTATGAACACAGGCGGGTGATATATATTTTTTTCCAGCCCGCACGAACAAGCGGTTCCTCTTGTCAAAGGATGCATCTAAACAAGCGGACTTTTCTTCGAGTGGTACCGCTCCAAGCGACGATGGCGGGTTACGTGGGAAAGGGCACTAACTGCTTAGACCTACCGTCAAATTAAGTTAATTACACAATAATCCACGAACAAGAAAAAAAGTTTTGTTTCCTTAAAGCTAAAAATTCAACAATCTAGTTTATGGTACCTTCAGACTATAGTGGATCTTGAATTTATTAAACACTCGCATTAAAACATCGACAGGGAATTCATGACGAAAGTCACCTGGAAGTTTCCATAGGGGTCAGCCTTAGCGACAACGGCAGAACAAGATCTTCCCTTCTTTCCCTCACTGCCATTTTAATATGTAATAAACATTTTACGATCCAACCAACCGCGATCATTAATATTTTTTAAACTTTTCTCCCACGGGTAACTTCTGAAAGGTAAACTTTACTCTCAAAGCAGGAAGTGTGTGTGTGTTTTTTTTAACGAATTCCTAACAAAAGGGGTAGATGGAGTCTCAGAGGAGAAGGGGGAGGGGGGCATGTTAGAGCTATCTGTTCCCTGACTTTTCATAGAGGATGCACGCGTTCTCTTTGAACTTGAGGAAAAGTTTTTTTCTTTTTCCCCTCGACTCTTTAGCCGCCTTGCAAGCTTTGGATGAATTCGACGATGCGAAGCTAAGCTTTCGAGCTTACTGAAACCTTTATAACTACAGTACATTGAAGGAATGAGGGAGAGCGAAAAGTGAGGGTGAGTGGGGGAACTTCTCTTTTTATTACCTAGTTGTTAAAGTGCAATACTGTGTTGCTTTTTTTTATTTTTACTATTTCTTATGAAATTAATACAAGTAAAGCTATAAAAACACATTTTTTTTAAGAGGTAAGAGGTGTTTTACAAAGGAAAATATAACTGGAACTCTGAGCACAAGTACAAAATAACGTTTCTCATAACAAGACATCCAAAACCAAACAGGCAGTATTGTTATACCTTAGTGATATATTTTTTTATATTAAGGGCTATATATATATAATGTTAAAAACTATTCCTTGTATCTTAATTTTTAAACTACAAGCTGTTTTTATAGTCAGTCAAGAACTTGAGAATAGTTAATATTGACAAATATTTTATTATTCATAACTAGATTTCAGGATTTTATAGAGATTTCAATAGTGAAAATTTTCCATCGACATAATTATATGAGGATTGTCACGTTTTTTCACCAACCTCCTCAATTGCAATACGGCCCTATCTTATCATCCATACCATAGTGGAATAATGCCAGGTAAGATTGCTAAACGAAGAGTATACAAGCGTTTCAGCGATGATAAGTAAATCTGTAACTATGACCAGGCAGCTTTTTGCCCACTATTGTTATTTTAGCACCGCGTCTTACTACCCGTTCAGGCTATACGTATATGTAATAATTATGCTAATGTGTTACGTATGAGAAAGGTTACACTTAAAGGAAGCTTTTAAGGCGTCACTCTCAATGGTATAAATTCTTAAGCGTTGGTGGCTCTCACAAAAGCCCGCACTTCCGCTGATGGGGAGATTGGAGTTCGAATTCCTATCAGTTTTATTCCAGCACATGTACAGTACAGTAATGTACATTAAATTTTCCAAAACTATGATAGTGCTCCAACCATAAATAGATAGATACATACATAGATAGATCAATACGAGGTTAATATAATTTTCCATTATACTTTAAGGANAGCTTGCCAACGGTGAAAGAATTTTTTAAATCGGTCAAGTAGTTTCGGAGCCTATTCATTACAAACAAACAAACAAACAAAAAATCAAATCTTTCCTCTTTATAATATTAGTATGATAACGATTTTTTATTTCAACTAATTAAAATAATGCTGTTTGAGAACACATAATTTAAAACGATGAGGACACATAAGTGATCAAATATGGGAAAAGGCCACAGGATTGTTGAGGCGATTGGCCCTTTTCATTTGGCGTGGTAACAGACGGCTGGTTATCTTCAAGCATTTTTATTGTTTTGCAATTTTCTTTTCAGAAACGGTTAGTTCAAGAATAGAAGCATGTTGATTAAGTTATACTTTTTATATACACAACTCCTCTATAATTTTAACAGTGATCAAATATCAATAAAATTGACATTTTTCGATAAAAATCTGCCAGCTTCATAGCAAAAAAAAAATGTAACAATTAATAAACATCTATACATTGGCTTAGAAGGGTTGCTGAAAATATTAACATAAAAATTTCACTCTTTCTCGAGAAAACTGGTATTTCCAAACGTATGATTTTTCCGCAAGACCTGTCCGGTAGCTAGCTAGCGCCATCTACGGTTTCCATGATCCATTTGTTCTTGTTGGCGCGGAAGGATACTTTGTTCGGTTGTGAAGCCACGCCATGCCTTTCCCCCTCCCGCCCACCATCCCACAAAATAGGTTTTAGAATTGTACTGGTCAGGGCCAAGGGCCTTAATAAAACAGGGACCCACGGATACATTCCAACTTTCATAGGAAATTACTTAGCTGACGGCAAAAAGTTACTAGATCTACTTTCACATATTCATACGTCAAGTCATGTCATCTGCAGATGTCACTTTAAGATTTCATCAATTTTATCTGAAAAAAATGAAGTTTTTAGTTTATAAAAGGTCCTTCCTTTTAAAAATTGGGCTGTATAGTGTCATCGTGCATTAGACGTAGATTTATATAGATAGAAGTTTTCTCTCCTCATTGGGGTGGGGTTTTTTTTTGGTAGGGTGGAGAGATGGGTTTGGAAAGGGGAAAAGGGGTAGACAGACGCGAGAAGTTAACGCCATTAATTTCAACCAGTTGTTGGTGCCACTGTTGTTTGCTTCCTTTCTCGCTCCGAGTGTGTGTGTGTGTGTGTGTTTTTTTTAGTTGTGTGTTAGTGTACGTAATGGAGAATTATTACATCAAGTCTGCAGCGCGAAACTTGGATGTAATCCACCACGGCTACAGAAACTATTTTATTCTATTTTGGGTGTTTTCACATCAACCCAGGGTAAAATCACCACAAGGCTTACAAACTCACTTAACCTAGTAGTACAGAACACCTGTCACTAAACACCCGACATTACCACCGGAGATGGTAAATAGCCTGGGTACAGTCCAATTTTAATTGGAAGGGGATTTTAGTAAACATTTTTTTTTTTGTAGTCAACATTAAAAACTTAATATTATTAGTGTTATTTTAAAGGTAGTGATAAAATCAATCATAAGTGGCAGCTGCAGATTCCATAACTTGACGTATTAATACGTGAAAGTAGATTAATAACATTTCTAGTTTTCAGATAAAGATCTTCACATGATAGAAAAATCGTTAAGTGTTTTACATCTGGTGATCCACGGGATCGTTGATGCCGGTTCGCAAAGCAATCTCTTATTGTAACTATACTCGTATTTTTTAGGAACATGTATACAAATTACTAAGTAATTTGGGAGACCTGGTGATCAAGGGGTAAGGTGTCTGAACTCTGTGATGGCGGCCGGGGTTCAATCCTCGGTCCCGGCACAGATTTATCTGATTACCAAACCCTTCCTTCACCTCTGAAAAGACATCTTGTGAATGTGGGGAATGACAGACCTCCACCGTGGTTCGGATCCCACGTTAAACTGTAGGTCCTCCATTTCATCTCACAATCACCCTACCATTACACATTAGCGTAAGTGCGTATAACCCGAACGGGTAGTAAGACGCGGTGCTAATAATAATAATAAGTAATTTAATTTTTCTGAAAATATATTTTGTTTTTAAATAATTGAATATAAATAGCTTACTTTGATTCATACGAGCGTTAAACAATATTTTATTCAGGGTGAAGGTCACACACACACACACCAATTTTTTAAATCTTAGCCCTACGTCTTACTACCATTTCGGATTGTAAGCATATGCACCATTTACTATTTTTTGTAAGGGATGAAGAAGGTTTGGTTTTTAGGAAGTGTACCTGCACTTGCACAGAGAGATTTTTTCACGTTAAATAGTACAGCGAGAAATAGGTTATTATAATTAATTTACTCTTAAATCAAACATTAAAGCGAACAATATTTTAAATCATGGTATTTTATTAAATTTTTCCTTTACTTTTAATAAGGTTGCTAAATATATAAGTTTTATTCAAAAACTCATTTATTTAAATCTAAAGGTATTTTTCTATTCTTTAAATTATTATTAAAGCATTTGTCAGCAACGGCTTTCTTCTTGTTTGAAGACTAATAGAAAATAATAAGAAAAATACGAAGGAACTGATTACTTGGGGGTAGCCCATTTTAACAAGGGAATCTCTTCGTTTTGGTATTTTCATAGCTGTAATTAGTATAAGGGGGTGGATGGCGGGATGAAGAAAAAAGAAGTCTCCCTTGTTATTTCTGCAATGGTTTCATTAGCATAGTCACTGACTCCTATTAAAAATTAGAGAAAAAAATATTAGACGTCACCATTATATTATGACAGTTCCTAATTTAAAAACGTGGTAGCGAGGTAATTCATTATCATGGTTTTTTTTATTCTACTTTTGAATTTTGTTCATTCTAGTACAAGCGCACGAAATGAAAGAAATTTCTTAATTAAATGGTGAAATATTTTTTATATTTAGTGCAGGTCTATATGTTAATATGGTTGTAACTTGCTCAAAATTCTCAACCATTATAAAATTTACCAATATACTATTATAGAAATATTCGCGAATGCTAATTACAGTATTGTACTTAAAATATATGGAATTAATTAGTTTTTGACGACCCCTCAAAGTAAAAAAGTGTTGTGATCTCCAAAAAAAATCAAGTTTAAGATTTTTGACATTTCATGACCCACTGATCTAGCAAAGTTCTTTTTTTTTACCATGGCATCTGTTAATGGAACTAAATCCAAAACCATTTTACCTACAAGACTAAAACTTGTTGTCTAAGGTTAAAATAAAGTTTCCTAAGTTTTTTAACTATCTATTTAACCATAAAATTAAGAATAGTTTAGTTATGGGTGAAAAGAAAACAATTTTCTTAAAATCCCTTTAACAATTTAAATTTAAATTTGTATACTAGCACTACAAACAAAATGCATCTCCTTTTCCCATTAAAATTTTGATTGTATCTCCGCAACCTTGTGAGATACGAAATAACTTATTATTAAAAAGTTATAAAACTATTAAATATAAACCGCTTTTATTTGAAATATGTTTTTATAAAACCAATAATTTCCTATCTACAATTCAATATAATATTTAAATGAAAGTCTGTGAAACGGAAGAGTTGAATGTTATGCCCTTTAATGGACCGAAATCTCCCTCGTGTCTCATATGTTTCTGTAACGATGTATATTGTTTCATTTATGCTCTTTGGTTGTTTTTTAAACACCACCTCTTGCTACCCGTTAAGGTTTGGGTTAAGCTCCTATGTATTAATTACACTAGTGGATTTATGGATTAGAAAGGCTTAACGAGAGGAAATGTACACGTATTTGCGCATAGATATATAGTGGAAATACACTTAGGAAAAAAACCATCCTCCGTGCACTAGACCGGGATCGAACCCCCATCTCCCCATATTCATCAGTCTAACCCAGCACGAGAATAGCACGTTAGATCACGTGACCACCGAAGCGAGTCATTGGTGTATAGTGATTCTCTTTTTTCCATATGTACCTGTAATACTGAATATAATTTCTTTGCACATAGTTTACGAGTTGTAAGTAAAAGTTTCTAAAAGATAAATTATGTTCCGTCGGTGCGTCATGCCATTTATTTAATATTTGTTTTTGTGTGTTCACGGAATAAACGTAAAGTTCGTCTTCTAATAGCTTTCTGTAGGTTGGAGGTCAAGGTTCGAATACCATCCGTGTGTACTGAGAATGGTTTTTTTTTCCCTCTATGCAAATACATGCACATTTCCTCTGAATTCTTCCATCTTCCTTTTACTTAGCCTATTACTTACTCTATGGTATTTTGAGCTTGAAAGTTCATTGCCACTCTTACAAAAGTACGCCACCTATCCCTATCTTGAGCTAGTTTTATCCAGTTTATTCCATTGCACCCTATCCCTATCTTGAGATAGTTCTATCCAGTCCACCCTATTAAACCATATCCCTATATTGAGCTAGTTCTATCCAGTCCATCCCATTACACCTTATCCCTATCTTGACGAAGTTATAACCAGTCCGCTTCATTACACCCTATCCCTATCCAGAATTAGCTATAGCCAGTTCACTTCATTACACCCTATCCCTATCCTAAGATAGTTATATTCAATCCACCCCATTACACCCTATTATTTCAGGTCCATTCTAATGTTATACTTCCATCTTCGTATAGGTATTCCCAATGATATTTTCCCCATTGGGTTTTCCAGTCATTAAACTAAACACGGTTCTAGATTCTCCCATTCGCGCTGCATGTCCTACCCATCGTAATCTAAGAGACTTGGTTATCCTATCAATGTGTTCTGATTACATGGCATGTAACTCATCAATATGTAACCTCTTCAACTCCTCAGTATCCTCATCTCTTTTGTACTAAATATCTTCCTAAGCTCATTGTTTCCGAGCACCTTAAATTTATTTTCATCATGTAAGGTAAGAGACCATGTTTCACACTAACAAAAAACAACAAGTAGGTCTATAATGGTTTGTATATTCTGAGTTTTAAATTACTTAAACGCAGGTGAGGTGTAAACAACTTAATGACCAAGTATCAACATGCATTTCCCGACCGTATTATTTCTCTTATTTCCACTCTAATATGGTTATTGCCAGTTAAACTCATTAACCAGGCCATATGATATGTTGTTCGAAGCAATCTCTAAATTTTCGTCCTCAATCTTAGTTCTCTGTGTTCTGATATTATACGTAACCTATTATTAATAATATTTAGCACCGCGTCTTACTACCCGTTCGGGTTATACACTTTAAGTACTAGTTACATTAATGGATTAGGAATTGGTTAGGTTGAATTAGAAGAAGTGAACCCGCATTTGCGTGGAGGGAGAGTGGAAAACCATTTAGGAAAAAACCATCCCCAGTTCACCCGACCGAGATTCGAACCTCGATCTCCTCGTTCTAAGCATACGTAACCTATAAGTGTAAAGTCTGTTCAGCGTAGGAATTGTTTTCTGAAAGGCCTTTTCCCCTACCAGAAATCTATTATTTAGTAGGATATTGGTAGGAAAAAAGACCTTTCAGAGAGTAATTCCAACCGTGAATGAAGTATGATTGAATACGCTTGCTCAAACGGATAGTAATTAGTGGTGTAAACATTTAAAAAAAAATTAAATTGATTTTTTTAAATATCATTTGGTCCCTGAAAACGTATTTTTAGAAGTAAAGATTAATAAATTTTAGGCTGAACAAAATGTGCATTAATAAAATTGAAAATATAAGATATACACATTTTTGCGGTTGAATTCAAGGGTTATAGGATATAATATATTTACACAATGTTGTACTGTGTGTTAATCTATTGAGTTAAACAGTATGCTTTTTCCCATTTTTATAAAATAAATATTTAATCAGAGGCTATGTGATATTGGACACTCACTGATCACAAAAGAGAAATTAAGAAAAGTATTTTTTAAATAACTTTATTTGTTCAGTATGAATTAAATAGACAAAAAAAAAAAGGTCGCAATCAATGTTGGATTAGTATTGAAGGTTTTACAACTTCAAATTATATGATTTTCTAAGGAAATACAATATGCTGAAACTATTTTCATGTTTTGTGGGCTTTTATGTTTTATGTTAATTTCCTTAACTCCTTTTTTAAATATTCTACTCTAGGAAATAACCCTCCAAGAATACGCTCCTATTGCTATTTCCACAAAAAACAAACAAATACAAACTGAAAAACGAAGCAAGATGATTGGCGATTTGCTTAGATAATAATATTATTTAGCAGCGCGTCTTACTACCCGTTCGGGTTATACGCTTTAAGTACTAATTACTCTAATGGATTGGGGAAGGTTGAATTAGAGTAAGTGAACCCGTATTTGCGTGGAGAGAGAGTGGAAAATCATTTAGGAAACCCCCCCTCCCCCAGTTTACCCGACCGAGATTCGAACCTCGATCTCCCCGTCCTCAGCGGTTGAGCTCAACACGACTCGCGCATTAGCCAACTACGCCACCGAGGCGGGTATTTGCTTATAAAACGGCATTTAATAAGTTCAACCTCTTAGATCAGACCCGCCTCGGTGGCGTAGTTGGCTAATGCGCGAGTCGTGTTGAGCTCGACCGCCGAAGACGGAGAGATCGAGGTTCGAATCTCGGTCGGATGAACTGGGGGGTGGGTGGTTTCCTAAATAGTTTTCCACTCTCCCTCCACGCAAATGCGGGTTCAATTCCTCTAATTCAACCTTCCCAAATCCCAATCCATTAGAGTAATTAGTACTTAAAGCGTATTAACCCGAACGGGTAGTAAGACGCGGTGCTAGTTATTAATATTATTATCTTGGATCAGACGATATATATATACGTATTCCTACCTGTTCAGGTTACACGCATACGCAACAATTAAAATCAATGAATTAGAAATGGGAAACGTTGAATTTAGAGGAAGTGTAACCGCATTTTCGGTGAGGAAGAGTGTAAAAACTTTTTTTTTTAACTATACACCCGATTGAAATTTGAACCCCTCCCTCCCTCCCTGTCATCAGCAGTCTAGTCTAATACCTGGGTGACGCTTTAGACCATGTGGCCACAGAAGTAGGTCTAAGCTGATATTATCGTCTTCCTTTTGGTTTTGTATACTCGAGTGCGATTACAAGTGATGTCCATTATATTATTATTATTATTATTATTATTATTATTATTATTATTATTATTATTATTATACTATAAAGCCACACGGCTGACTCACTCACTGACATTAATGTTCACCCACTTCCAGATGAGCTAGAATTATTATTATTATTATTATTATTATTATTATTATTATACTATAAAGCCACACGGCTGACTCACTCACTGACATTAATGTCTAACCACTTCCAGATGAGCTAGAAACTTGAAATTTGGCAAACTTATAGCTCCCAGCCTGTAACTAACGGTAAAATTCCAAAAAGTTAAAAAAAAAATTGTTTTAACCCCCTAAACATTCATAATGGTGGATCAATTTAAAGCCGTTGCGGACATTTCTTTGGAGGTCTCTTGTGGCTAAACGGTAAGACCTATTAAAAAACGGCTCTGGAATTACATTACATTTGTTCACATCCACTTGCAAAGAAAAGAGAGTATGTATATAAAACTGTTAAAATATATTATAAAATTACGGTCTGTGAAATGGTGGCTGTTCTTTATTCAGCAGTAGAGGGACTACATGCATAAACAATATACATTAAGTTTGTATTTAATTTCTTTATAAGCTTTAATGTATAAATAATTCATATTCAACCTTTTTACTTTGCGTGCCCAATTCAACTCTTCAACTCTGTACCCTTGATGTTGTTGGTGTTTAATGCAAGCTATACATAGTGTATAATCTACATTATACATCACAATGAAACTGGCACTCCCGGCCTGCGTCTGCGTCTAGCGCTAAATACTGCCCTGATTATTGAGTAATTATCGTGAAACTATATATATCAGAATGGTATTCTAATCTCAACCTCCTCGGTCACAGACAAACCAAACCAGACGAGACTAGAGTATTAATCCATGCATCCACCGATTTGGGTATCATAGCTGTGTAATGTGTACATTTAGTCCTTTTTTTTAAATTCATTTTCATTGATTTTGAGGTATTTAACATGCACTTTCTGAGCTGACTGATTACATCAGCACAAGAGAATTTCTACGAGCGAGATCGAAACGGTATGCCAATTTCGCTAGGGAAAGATATTTTAACATACTTTCCAGGTTTTTTTTTTACATTCTACAATCGACATGGGGACCCTAGTTACTTTACTTCCCCTCCTAATAAAGTTGGGTTATGGAGTTTTCTCTTATAAAGATAAATCTGTCCACCCCGGTTGGGTTTGAACCCACGAACATCGGGATCCTTTATTTATTCAATATAAAGTTTATTTTACTCAGCTCGGTTAT
>CABFOV010004961.1:35695-47229 GCA_902141375.1 Timema poppense | reverse complement strand
AAACTCACTGTAAAACATTGTGTATTTTCTTTTATTATATTATTATGCCCGTGCGAAGCCGGGTTGGGCTGCTAGTAGTTTATAAAGGTGTAAATGTCATTAATGTCATTAATTTATAAGAATCAATGCATATTTGAAACGAAATAATTTAAATTTAATTTAAATTATTGAAATCTAGAATATCCTGATTATTTTGTTAGACTAAAGAGTATTGATCCTAAATACTACAAAATATGTTAAATATTTCTTAAAATATGGTATTAAAATATGTTTAGTTGTACAAGAGATTATGAAATTTTGTATTTCTCTAAAAATTTGTTTGAGGAAAAACTTAATTAAAATCGTATCGGGGGAGTGGTGCTTACATTTTAACTGGATTACTATTTATTTTTAAGGCTAATATAGAATAAATGCCTTAAGGAATAATTTAAAATCCAAAAAAACTTTTAAACATATTATTAATAATGTTCATTTTTTATAAGGAATAATAAATGACAAAATTATATCTTCTTTAATTTTATTCCCTTCTCCTAATTTGAAACGAGCTTAGTCTTCTATGATGATATGTTTTGATGTTATTATTGATGTTACACCATTTTCAGGGCTGAAAGAAAACAATGTAATAGTAAAATAATGTATAGAGATATGACAGTAAAATTGTAAGGTTAAAAATATAGAACATTAAAAATGGAAATAGTCCAGAGAATAGAAGATATTACTTACGAAATATTAAATAAATAATCTCTTAAATTAACAAACTTATAAACACTTAATTTATGATTTATGACTAAGAAATAATATAACTATAATTTTATTAGCTTAATATTTCGTATAATATTTTATGTTCTCTTGACTATTTCCATATTTAATGTTTTAATTTATTAAACTTACAATTGTATTTTCTTATCCCTCTCCATACATTATATTATTACATTAGTTTTCCTCAGACCTCAAGGTCATCAATAAGGTAATAGCAATTATAACACCTAAACATGTCATCAGAGAAGAATAATATACTCTTAAATAAATATAAGGAAATAAAATAAAGACGATATAATTTGGTCTTTTAAAAAATGATTAAATTAACTATCGTTCTTACGTGTTTATGGTGAAAACGTGCACATTTAAAAAGGCTAGACATCTGGAAGATTGCAAGTGCAGAAATCAAGTTTTTTGACTAAAATGCAATCAACTATTATTCTGCAAGGGAAATCAACGATAAATGTATTAAATCGTTTAAAATAAACGTTTAGGGCGGTATGCAAGAAGGTATAGTTAAAACTTAGTGGACTGATAGGGTGGTCCCGAGCACAATATCGATCCATCTTTTAACCTATGATGACGCAAGCAAACCAACGCTAGTGTCAGCCAAACCACCCACTTAGCCAAGTTCTTGCATACGGCCCTTAAAATATATAATACGCTTGGTAGTAACTAGAATTAATGTTTGTTTTCTCTTTTTATGATTCGAGATCTGGTTGGATTAAGATTTGTTGGACGCAATGAATATTGCCTCATAGCTAACCATATTAGGGAAAACTCTGTGAAGCTATACACCGATTTTTGTTGAAATAAAAGTTTAGAAAATTCAAATTTATTTCTTTGCGATAAACATTAATCATATTTTACTATATTATTTGTGTTATCAATAAGTATTTATAATATCTATCAAAAGTGACAGCTGCAGATAAAATGATTTATATGTGAATATATTAAAATTGATTTAGTAACTTTAGTAACCAACCTCTACTCTTCTTCCTACCTAAATAATACAATACGTCTGCGTAGAAATACTCTTTTTTTTTAGAATTAACTGTCAATTCAGGTTTAACGTAGTTTCATGCCAGATTTCGTTAAAACACATTTATCTTAAAAGAACAAGCACCATACTCTTAAACTTTAAGAAGATAACTTTTAAGAAAACGCTCATTTACAGGTACAATAAAATATACCGTTTCACGTTTCTAGGTTTAAAATGTACTTACTAAACTGCTGAAATGTCATGCATAATATAATTTTTTTAACGGTCTTAATAGTAAATTCATTTTGTTCGTTATGATTTTGTTACGACCGTAAACTGGTAGAAACCGGTATACTGGTAATAAATTTAGTACTACTATTAGCTTAGCTCTAGTTTTATAAGAGTCAAATGAATCAAGTAGGAAACTTACATAACAGCATTGTTTTATTAAATTAAAATAATTGTGTTTCTTTATTATCTCAAATAAGTTTTTATATGTATAGTCCAATATAGGTAAAAGCCTCTTAAACAAAAGGATTTTATTTAAATCTTTAAGTGTTTTTTTATTTATAATTAAGTCAAATGTTAACATGTTTAATATATAAATAGTCTTAATTTCATTCACTTATCAGGCATGAGATATTAGAGCCAAGAAGCTACTGATATGGTGGACTTTAAACGTTTAGTACATTATCTATTCCAATGAGAATATTTCAGTTGAGATAAGAATAAAAACAATACTTATGTAAGGAACCTTTTTTTTTTTTCAAGAGATATTCGTTTTTCTTGATAGGTGCTCATGCTATGTATTTGCATATACTACGTATAATATATGTAACTATGTGAAATATCTAAGAAAATTTAAACAAATTTCATTACAAACCTTAGATATTGGTCTACATGTAGCTTCGCCTCCAAGAATAATTTTTTTGTCTCTGATTTAAAATTTCGAATTGGTAAGAATAATTTGATTTATTCAGAGTATTCAAAGACTTTCGAGCTCTAGAAACTCATTGCATACTAAATAGTAGAGACAACAAATATTTAAAAAATATATTTTCACCAATATAAAACGTAAAGTACCTTTAGTAGGAGTCCCTAAAGTGAAGGGCTTGGTGCAACAGCATGTTAAGTAAATTTTTCTAAATTAGAAATGTTGAGTAAAAATATAGAATGTACTCCATAATTCAAGCGTATCACAAATTGATAAGCTATAAATATCCACCGGAACAGTTCTATTGGATTAAAAAATACCAATTTACTGAAATGTGACAAGTTGTACACAGGAATTTAACCCGGGATCTTAGACTTGGCTTATCAATGCTCCACCACTTAGACATCCTGGTTATTCTTATCCAATATCATATTTCACTGGCTACCACAATTAGGTTCAATAAAATAACTTTTGAAAGATGTCACTGGATACAAGACGAACCAGGATAGATTAGTGGTAGCGCATTGTCAACCAAATCCTAAGATCCTGGGCTATATTCCTGTGCTTATACTGTCATTTTTCAATTAATTGGTAGTTTATACTACTCAGAGGCTATAATATTATTTCAATAAATGTATTCTATGCCTAATATAATCATAATAGGTAAATTTGTATTTCTTAAAATTTTATTCTTAACAGTCTAAAAATATAAAACTATTTTAATTTAAATATTTGTTTAATCGATATGTATATTATCAAACATACCAGCATCGTCCATGATAATTAATAATTATTCAACATTTGTGTTTAGTAATTAATGTGTTTAAAATAGTATATTAGTTTTTGGACATATTTGAATTTGAGATTAATTTAAAAAAATTAAAAGTAGTCTTAGATGTTTAGGCCTATTATTGTGCTCTATAATATAAACAAGTTAAACATTCTTATTTAAGCATTGTCATCCTCTTTGAATTAATTATAACACATTTAGTTTTGACTGTAGAATATTTTTAATTGTAAGTAATAAATAATATAGTTTTTTAAATAAAATATGAAACACTAACTTATAATATCTGGTTATAATTCCAGATCCACAAAACTTTTATTCCATAAATGTTCACATCCCTGTAATTTGTTAAACACTTGATTAGTTTCTACACAAAGTATGCAATAAACAGTTTTGGCCCAAAAAAAAAAGTGAGTTGTTGCTCCAAGCCCTCTTCAATCGGTCCAATGACCTGTTTCAGACTCACCATCACCAACCCTTGTCACAACCTTATCGCAACCACCACTACCACCAAGTATACCCCCGTGTACAAGGCAGCCCGCTGGTCCCTGACGTGTTCCAGGTGGCGTGGATCAAGGCGGACACCAAGGCCATCCTAGCTATTCACGAGCACGTGATCACCAACAACGCGCGCCTCTCCGTCACCCACAACGACTTCAACACGTGGACCCTGAACCTGAGGGGAGTCAAGAGGGAGGACAGGGGGCAGTACATGTGCCAGGTCAACACTGACCCTATGAAGAGTCAGGTCAGTTAGATATCATACACTTTCAGAGACTAAGGTTTCAATCTTTACGTGATTTAGCACGCCTTTCTTTCCATTCGGGCTATACTCATGTACTAAATATGCTACTGTATTAGGGATCGTGAAGGTTTAATTAATAGAAAGTGTACCTGAATTGGCGTATAAAAAAATTTAAAACAATTTAGGGGAAAAATTCCCTCAATACACCCAACCGGGATTCAAACACTAGTCTCCCCATAATCGGCTGTCCTTTATATTAAGAGAGGGAGAAGCGGGTCAGACTATATACACGAGTAAGCTGTAAGTGCAACCCAACTTGTGCCAACTGCCTCCAAAATTATGATATGTGGGTCTAGGGCGTCAGACTCACAACAGTCTGAATTTACAGTTACAGGGAGGTAGAGCCTAGATCCCAACCAGGTGCAATAAATGTGCCAATTATCAATCTGGTTTCCCCTAACTCTCTTCATGTTAATATTAATTTACTTTCTTTAAAACACCCACCTTCTCCATAACTCCTATTAGTTCGTAACAAATATGACGTTGGAAAAATTATTATAACAAAGATTCAAAGTTTAAATTTTACATTTATGAAAGAGTAAGTTTACGTAATAAAGTTTTACGTTTCACGTATTTTAAAATTTTCCTTGTGCACTTAGCTGATAATTTCTGTTGCAAGAAAAGTTTGGGAATATGACTAAGTACACATTTTATTTGATAAACTTTTTATTTTGTATCATATCCTGTCCAGTACGTTGGTAATCAAAGTGAGAGGTTTGTTTCTAATTTCAACTTTTTATATAAAGTGAGAATATATAGGGTGAATAACATGATTAGTCCTTATGATTAACTGTGCTTCACAATTAAATGTTCAGCATTTTAATCTACTTAAAGCCCAATTGGGTAACATTTCGACCTACGTAGCAGCCTGTAATTACATTCCAGTTGTTTTGAAACATGATTAGCAAACGCAATCAATTAAAGTTTGATCTTAAACTATATGTTATAAGTTGTACTTAAGGTAGGAAAGAGAGAAGAAAAGAGAAGAAAAAAACTTTATGTTTTGAGTCCAGAAGGCATTTATAACGATTGAACGGCTAGTGGCGTCAGCGATGATAGTGTATTTGAGGAAAGGGGGTGACATATAGTCAGCCCAGCGAACCTTCAGGTCGTTAAGCTCAATTTTATAAAGAAGTATCTCTACTTCTTTATTCAAATAGTAGGCGAGTGGTCTAGGGGTAAGGTATAGAACTTCTGTGCTGAGGTCCGGGGTTCAATCTTCGGTCCCAGCACAGATTTATTTGATTACCAAACCCTTCCCTCACCTCCTAGAAGACGTGTATTAATCACAACTTGTGAATGGGAGGAATACCAGGCCTCCACCGTAGTTCGGATCCCATGTTAAACTGTAGGTCTTCCATTTCACCTCACAATAACCCTACCATTACACATTAGCGTAAGTGTGTATAACCCAAACGGGTAGTAAGACGTGGTGCTAATATTAATAATAATAATATTAATAATTTATTAGAGTAGCTCCTAATTATTCCTCACAAGCCTGAGATTGACTACATTACAGAACCATTGCTTCACAGATAAATATTAGAGGGAGCGGATATCGAACCTGGGACATATGGATTAGTAGCCAGTAAATCTGGCCACTATAACACAGAGGAGTTTTGCACATAACATAAATATCTCTTTTTTCTTTCATCATAGAAAATACTTAATTTTATTATTAGTATTATTTTATAAGTATTTATATTTTCTATCAAAAGTGATAGTTTAAGATCACGTTACTAAACGTAACACCTAAATTGTATAATCGATGTTTATAACTTTCCTATAAGTAGTTTCTTACCTAAACAGTAAAGGGAGTCCATACAAATTATTTATTTTACGTTTTATTTTAAGGCCTTGTCACAGGATTCGATCAAATTTGATAAACAGTCCACTATCAAAATATTATTTTAAGCTAAAATCTCTTCCTACTGTCACAAAAGCAAAAGGGCAACATATGTAAAACAAATAGTATATTTCCAACTTTACTAACAAATTTATATTTGTTAGATAAATTTAATCAAAAGAAGGTTTTACTAACAACAGGGAATTTAAATCATTATTTAGCAGACCAGGCATAATTATCTACCCTAAAAATGAGAAGAATCTTTGATATAATATTTGAACTAATCTAATGTTATTCTACAATGTTTCAAAATCAGTGTCCGTGTTAATATTTACTAGAGTACTGTAATATTTATAATGGATGACTATATATTCCCCAAATTGTTCGAAAGAATACCATTAGTTCAGTCGTGATGATAAAAAAACTTATTCTACTACTTTCACGAAGTATGAGTTAACACATTTAACAGAAAGTATATTCCTATTGGCATCTATCCTTTCCAATACTCCCATTAGAGTTGATCAAACTTTGGTTACTGACGGTGTATCTGGAGGTTGTTATTCCTCCTGGCAGCTCTACTCTTCCTAAAACCACAAGAAGGTTGATCAAACTTTGGTTACTGACTGTGTATCTGGAGGTTGTTATTCCTCCTGGCAGCTCTACTCTTCCTAAAACCACAAGAAGGTTGATCAAACATTTGTTACAGACGTTGTACCTGGAGGTTGTTATTCCTTCTTACATCTCTACTCTTCCTACAACCACAATAAGGTTGATCAAACTTTGGTTACTGACGGTGTATCTGGAGGAGGCTGTTATTCCTCCTGACAGCTCTACTCTTCCTACAACCACTAAGAAGGTTGATCAAACCTTACAGACGGTGTATCTGGATGTTGTTATTCCTTCTGACATATCTACTCTTCCTACAACCACAATAAGGTTGATCAAACTTTTGTTACAGACGGTGTATCTGGATGTTGTTATTCCTTCTGACATCTCTACTCTTCCTACAACCACAAGAAGGTTGATCAAACATTTGTTACAGACGGTGTATCTGGAGGTTGTTATTCCTCCTGACAGCTCTACTCTTCCTACAACCACAAGAAGGTTGATCAAACTTTTGTTACAGACGGTGTATCTGGAGGTTGTTATTCCTCCTGACAGATCTACTCTTCCTACAACCACAAGAAGGTTGATCAAACTTTTGTTACAGACGGCGTACCTGGAGGTTGTGATTCCTCCTGACATAATCTACGAAGAGACCTCAGGGGACATTATGGTGCCTGAGGGAGGCTCAGCCAAGCTTGTTTGTAAAGCGAGAGGATTCCCCAAACCCAAGGTGGTGTGGAGGAGAGAAGATGGGGGAGAGATCATCCTTCGAGGTGGGCCATCTTCTAAAACACGAGGTGAGAGGGCAGAGTCGTTGAATGTTTTGTTTATAGAATAGTGATATAGATTATACGTTTAGTCAGTTCACTGATTGTATTTGTATGGCAATTGTAATACTGGATGAGCTTGTGGATTTTTGGAAATATACTATTTAATTGACAATACTAAGTGCTAAAATGAGGCTTTTCAATAATTATTTTTGGTAAAACAGAAAGATAAAATTAATGATAAAATTAAGAGTTCAGTTAATTAACTGATTAATAAGTAATAAATTATTTCATATTTTAAATCATTAATCTCTCCTTACTAAAACTTTTTGAACAACATTTTCTAAAATGTTATATTTCTGTTTGAAAATTGAGTATCTATTACGGTTTGTTTTTTATTATGGTAAATATTATTCACCGGCTGCTAGGATGGGATTGGGTTGTTGGGCAAACATATCTTCAAGTGACATGCTTGTATTACTAGTTTGGATATATACATATATAGCCATATATATATATATATATATAACACTTCTGTGATCTAAATATATATAACATTTCTGTGATCTATATATATATATATATATATATAAAACACTTCTGTGATCTAGTGGTCAGAGTTCCTGGCTACCGATCCAGAGGTCCCTGGTTAGATCCCCAGAGATTCTAAAATTTATCTGTAAGGTAGTGTATGTGTAATGGGATCAAACTCAGTCTCGTAAGCACAATTGAGGAGCTACTTGAATAAAGAAGTAACAGCTCCGGTTTAGAAAACTGAGATTAACTGTTGGAGGGCTGGTTGTGATGACCACATGCCACCACTTATCCACAAATATTGGCAATATCATCGCTAACGGTGACGGCCGCTTAGTAGATATATCTCGCTTATAGTTTCATACACAAGAGTTATATATATATATATATATATGTTTATATTTGAAAAAATGTTTACAAGTATAAATATAGGCCTTATAAATTTGTGTTTACATACATATATTTTTATAAACATATAGATTTACCCTTCAATTGTCATGTAAGATTGAAAGCTTAGCTTGCATTATTCTACTATGGCTTAGCTTATAATAAAGAGCCATTGTGTAATCTGTCAAATATAGAATTCCTTTTTTTTAGGTAAACGGAGTGTACATCCATATGCAAATATATAAATTACAGATATGCCACTCGAATAGTTGTTTGCCAAACAAGTAGCCATTTATCAACCACACTACAAATATAACTTATATATTCAGATACACATATATTATATACTAGTCTGTTTGGATATACATGAACTTTTAGTTGTCATACATCTGCTTGTATAATATTCGGATATTTATTTAGTAAGGCTATTTATTTGAAATAGGAATATTTCTTTTCCCTCAATCTGTTTGAATCGCATGTATTTATTTGACATAGCTTACTATTTGTTTAACATATAGTAATTGTATTTACACATTAATATTATTATTTACAAATATCTATGAGTTATATAATATTTGTTAAAAAATTGGTCATTTTGTTCTACTTATCGATGATGTTAGATTTATTGCTATTTTGATGCTAAACTATTTTTGAGCATCACCCTGTATGGATATGAAGCTTGGACTCTTGGAAAGATAGAAAATAAATACTTGGAGTTCTTTGAAATGTGGTGCTGGAGAAGTCTTGAGACGATCAGTTGGATAGACAGGGTGATAAATAAAGATATCCTAAGAAGGATTAGTGAGAAAAGAATCATTTTAGATGCGATTCTTCGGTGCCAAATCAACTGGATCAGACGTATTGTTAGGAGGAACTGGCTTCTGAGCAACGTCATAGAAGGAAAGATAGAGGTAAAGAGGAGCTTAAGAAGGAGGATTAAAATATTGAATGACTTGAAGCAAAGAAGAAAATTCTGGGAGCTAAATAAGGAGGCCAAGGACAGGGTATATTGGTGGTTTAAGTTCACTGACAAAAGGAATGGGCATGTCGTAGGACAGAACACATAATAATGATGAATGGATGTAGTATTAGTTATTACATCAGCACTGTTACGTTGGTTATATAATTCCTAATGTTCCTTAAGTGGTTGAACTTTCAATGACAGATTAAACCACTATTTTAATTAAAATAAAAAATTATTGATATGTAACTTGGAATATTCATATTTTTGGTGAACAATTTAAAATAATAACCTTTAAATACAACAACATATTTAAACTTATTACTCAATCCCAAACTTAATAGGTTAGATTATTCAACCAAATATCCACTGTATCTTTTTACAAATATCTAGATATTATCAGTAATGATACCAACCTATTAAAAAAACAATTACAGTTGTATAAACATTCAGTAGCCTCACAGCTTATTTGGTGCTGACTGACAACTGACATACATAAATACATAAATACATACACACATACATACATACATACACATATACACACACACACACACATACATACATACATACATACATACATACATACACACACATACACACATACATACATACATAATCACGCCATTTCCTCACGGGGCTGACAAAAGTTGAATAAAACTTCAAAAATAACTTATCATTTATTATTTCCACATAATTAAAATATGGAGGGATTTATTTATTCAATTATTATTCCTGGCTGTTAATATAGAGGCCTCGTGTTCGATACTTGGTGGTACCGTAGGAACTCTTCCAAAAGGGAAGTTTTTCTTGTTGTTGCCATGGTATGGTTGATTAGGCTTAACCAAGGTTTAAAAACTGTTACTGACATAAAATCAACATCATCATCATCATCATAACCATTCTGTTATCTCATTGGGGTGAAGTAACAGCATCTACAGGTACCCCAATTCCAGATGATTGTTACAAATCCGCCACTGCCAGTAGAAGACCATGAATTTCTAGTCGAAAACCCCTGGTGGGATATGCTAAGAAACAAAAAATAATCAAAATTTACAATAATTAATGTTCACAACGAATCTGTTATTTATAAATAAACTTTAAGTAAACTAGTAGATGTATGGAAGATGTTAGGACAGGTTTCCTAATATAATATAATCATTCGAGGCCCTTAAAAATGATCTTGATAACTTACCTAGTGCTTTATCATAGTATATTTTTTCATAGGAATGGCCATATCTGAGAGCTATAAAAGCTATTAAATTTACTTTTCCGTATTCGTAATTCAAGTCATGTGATCTGAAAGCGTCAGTTTTGATTTATGTTATCAATATCTATTAAATAACATTAATAAGGTCTACTAAATACAATTTTTAAGTTTTGGCTCTCAAAAATAATATTTTATTTCCTTAAATGTGCTTTCTATGAAAAATGAAATTTATAAGCCCTTTTACTTGAAAAAGGTTGAACGTTGACGTTATTTGTTGTTGGTATGCATAAGGATATTTATATATAATATATTTTTTAAATGTGTCAATCATATGTCATAATAAAGTATCGTTAATAGTTTTACTATCTTAGACTATTTTCGTATACATAATCAATGCAAATGTATTGTTTTCAAACTTAACGTGGTTTCTCTTTCAGTGCCATCCATTGAAGGGGAGGTACTCTCGTTAACAAAGGTGACCCGCTCGGAGATGGGAGCCTACTTGTGTATAGCAGCCAACGGTGTCCCACCATCAGTCAGCAAGAGGATGATGGTCCATGTACATTGTGAGTTCTATTTTCACTATTAACTACCCTATAGTATCGATTGTTTAAAATTAGTCGCGTTAGTGGTGCATGTGGGACATCTCCATTCAAGGTCGTAGCCAGCCAATAATTTCAGGGGGAGGGGGGTTTTGTAGGCACATCCCCCAATTATTGGAAGCTAAAAAGAAATATGAATGATAAACATCTAGAAGCTCTCTGATGTGGTTTTTTTTTCATGGTAAAATAAACTCCATAATGCCGAAGGATTGGAAAATTTCTAAATATTAAATACTTTTTGAAGCTCTCTGAAGTGCTTTTTATGGTAACACAGCCCCTTAATTTGTATTAGTTTTTTTTAAATTTGGATATTGTTTGAACCATAAATAAAGCCATATATATTTATTTCATAAA